>LOJH01003371.1:22370-39239 GCA_001685095.1 Ellobius talpinus | reverse complement strand
AATAATAATAATAATAATAATAATAATAATAATAATAATAATAAATAAAATTTAAAAAAGCCTCCTCTGCCTCCCAGCACCGAGAGGAGAGGTACCTGACACTGTACTGGTTTATGTGGTATGTGATGTCAGGGATGGAACGCAGGGCTTCATGCATCTTTGGCAAGCCCTCTTCCAGTAGGGATGTCCCCAGCCCTGTTTTTACTTAAAATTTTTTCTTTCCTTTCCCTTCCTTCCTTCTTTCCCTTTCCTTTTTTCTTTATCAAGATGGCACCTTGCAGCTGGGCAGTGGTAATGGTGGCACACGCCTTTAATCCCAGCACTCAGGAGGCAGAGTCTGGCAGATCTCTGTAAGTTAGAGGCCAGCCTGTTCTACAGAATGAGTTCTGGGACAGCCAGGGCTACTCTGAAAAACAAAAAACAAAAACAAACAAACAAACAAACATAAGAGATGGCATCTTGCTATGTAGCCCAGGATAGTCTAGAACTCACAGCAATCCTCCTGCCTCATTCTCGCAAGTGTTGGAATTATAGATGTGTGCCTATACTCAGTAGCCTAATGTTTTTATATGACTGGGTAAAATCGAAAGGAAAATATAGTTTAGGACGTCTGAAAAAGCACAGGAGTTAGGGCTTGGTCCAGCAGCGATTGCTTACCCAGGATATCTGAGGCCCTGGGTTCCATCCCTAGCAGCTGAAAAAATAAACGAAGTCAAGCAAAACAATAATAAGCTTTGTGGTGCCAGATATCAAAAACATACTTTTCTCTTATGCCCTTGAAAACTTCACGCTGGCTGTGGTGGCTCACACCCAAAATCCCAGCTCTGGCAAGTCAGACGGGGGAAAGAGAAGAGCAGCCTGGGCTACAAAATGGAACTGTCTCAAAGACGTGCGCTCTTACAAAGTAAATGGATAGAGGATGGACCTGAGTGGTAGAACATTGCCAAGCATGCTCCAACCCTGGGTACCACCCCCAGCATCCCATAAACCAGGCATGGTGGCTCCAACCTGTAACCCCAGCACTCAAGAGGTAGAGGCGGTGGGGGGGATGTGTCAGAAATTCAAGGTCATCCTGGGTTACATTGAGTTCAAGACTAACCTGGGCTACCTGAGACCCTGTCTCCAAATAAATAAACAACTATATTAATGAAAAGAAAAAATAAAAATTCAGAAGCGTGTCTGGAGTGTGACCCAAGGTAGAGCATTGGCACAGCATGTGTGAGGCCTGGGGCCTAGGTTCATTTCTAGAACCACATAATAAAACCAAAGCATGGTAGCCAGGCAGTGGTGGCACATGCCTTTAGTCCCAGCACTCGGGAGGCAGAAGCAGGCAGATCTCTGTGAGTTCGAGGCCAGCCTGGTCTACAAAGCAAGTGCCAGGACAGCCAGGGCTATACAGAGAAACTCTGTCTCCAAAAACCAAAACCAACAACAAAACTCCCAAAACCAAAACAAAACAAAAAGCCCAAACACACTGAAGCCAAAGAACAGAAATGCTCACAGGAGCTGTGCCTGTTACAGAGAAGCTGAGGCTGGAGCATGGCCATGAGTCTTAGGCCAGTTCCTGGCCTACAGAATGGGACCCCATCTCAACGAAACAGAGTGGACAAAAATCTAGGAAGTAGCCACACCTGGGTGGGGGAGGCAGAGTCTGGCGGTCTAAATTTTTCTGCACTTTCCAATGTATCTATAAACATTAGAAATCACTTTTCTGTTGCTTGAGCCAGGGTCTCACTCTATAGCCCTGCCTGACCTGGAGCTCACCATATGGGCCAGGCCGACCTCACATTCACAGAGACCTATCTGCCTCTGCCTTCAGAGTGCTGGAATTAAAGGCACGCACCATCACACTTAGCTCTAAGATTTGTTTTATCTTTTATATGTGTGTCTGTGTACTTGTGTGTGTGTGTGTGTGTGTAAGAGAGAACTGTGAAGGCCATAAAAGGGTGTCAGATCCTTGGAGCTGGGATTTCAGGTGGCTGGGTGCTGAGAATCAAACTGTTTCTCTGCAAGAGTGACAAGTGCTTTTAACCACTGAGTACGCAGTCTTTGTTGATTTGTGGAGTCTGTTGTTTGGGACAGGGTCTCTCTCTGTCCTGGGTTTGTAGAATAGGCTAGGCTGGCAGGCAAGCCCCAAGAATCCACCCATCTTGGCCTCTCCAGCATTAAGATTGTGTGTCCCATCACACAATGTTTTTTGGTTTTTTTTTTAACATGGGTTTTGAGGGTCCAATTCAGGTCATTGTGCTTGTACAAGCTGGGCCATCTCTGTAGCACAGGGAGTCAAATCAAACCAGAACAGGGCTGCTTGTACCGGTCCTGGCTTGCCTGGGCTCGCTGACTCTGCCCTGACTTGACTGTTTTGGGAGAGTGGGTTGGTATGGTTGGAGTAGACAGGGCCCCAGGTCTTTGGGTCCATTCTGCCCATCTCTCTCAAGCCTGGGTGTGTATCTGTGGAGAGGGGTTTCCCCCATTCTTCAGCTGGAGAAAGAAAATCCTGCTCTGTTGAGAAACACAGGCCTTGCCTGATGCTAAAGAAGTCAGACAGCTCTGCTTCTTCCTCCAAGGAGTGCACCATGATTTATCATCAGGCTTATCAAGCTCAGCAGACATACCGTGGTGACTGGCCTTACCTCATATTCCATCTCTGACACTGCACCATCAGCGCACAGGAGCCTCTGGAACTCACCCTTGGTTGCTGGGATTCCCCCATACCTTAACTCTTTGTCTATTAGATTTCATCAGCCCAAGTCTGTCTTTATCCCAGGGCCTTTGGATCCCACTGCGCCCTGGCCTGGTGCTTCTTTGCCCACAGGCTGTATCTTCTCCATCACCTGTTACTTGTTGATGTTTTGAGACTCACTCTGTAGCCCAGGCTGGCCTTGAAGCTGAGGTGATTCCCACCTACCTACAGCCGTTTCAGCTTACTGAGTGCTAGGCTTATACACTTGTGCTACTGCACCCAAACAGACTGAGTCAAAAAGACACCACAGAGCCTAGATCCGACCGAGAACATAAACAGTACACACAGAACCCAGGGCCTCCCAGCACTAGACAGCTGCTCTGTCACCAAGCCACGTCCCAGACCCTCACTGGGGATTCTAGGCAGGGGCTGTACCACTGAGCCACACCCCAGGCCCTCAATGGGGATTCTAGGCAGAGGCTCTACCACTGAGCCACACCCCAGGCCCTCAATGGGGGATTCTAGGCAGGGGCTGTACCACTGAGCCACGCCCTAGCCCCTCACTGGGGATTCTAGGCAGGGGCTCTACCACTGAGCCACACCCCAGGCCCTCAATGGGGATTCTAGGCAGAGGCTCTACCACTGAGCCACACCCCAGGCCCTCAATGGGGGATTCTAGGCAGGGGCTGTACCACTGAGCCACGCCCTAGCCCCTCACTGGGGATTCTAGGCAGGGGCTCTACCACTGAGCCACACCCCAGGCCCTCAATGGGGATTCTAGGCAGAGGCTCTACCACTGAGCCACACCCCCCAGTTCCTCACTGGGGGATTCTAGGCAGGAGGTTCTCACTGAGCCACACCTCCAGGACAATGGTCTGTCAGGACACACCATTTTGAGGAGGTTCAAGATGCTGTTGCAATAGGACCACAATTTGAAGAGTATTCTCAAGATTACAGCCGCAGGGCACAGGGAGGCCAGCACCCAGGGAACTACCACGATCCAGTTGTTTCTCTCCGTTTTGACCTGAACACGTATTTCCCACGTGAATACTTTTCATTTTTTCATTGGGGGCCTCTGGCATATTTTCCGCAGGGGTATTTTTAAAACGATGTTTATTTCTGGGCACGCTATTGTACATCTTTAATCCCAGTACTCCAGAGTCAAAGGCAGTGAGTGACCTCTGAGAGTTTGAGGGTAGCCTGACTACGTGATGAGGCCCTGTACTCTAAACAGTGTCACTGACTTAGGCACTTATTTACTTGGGTGGTGGGATGCCATGGCTTGCGCATATGGAGGTCACAGGACAACCTGTTGGGGGGCAGGGTCAGTTCTTTACATTTCGTGGGTCAGGCATGGTGGTAAGCACCTTCAATCCCAGCATTTGGAGGCTAGCCTGGTCCCCATGGCAAGCTCCTGGGCCAAACAGTGCAATACAGTGAGACCCTGTCTCCAAAAACAAACAAAATGTGGGTTGGAGGTCAAACTCAGACTTGGTGGCAAGCAACTTAACCTGCTGAACTGTGTCCCCCTGCCCTGAGCAGGGAGCTTTGCAAGTGTGATCTCCTGCTGTGTTCTCAGGGCCTGTGAGACTAAGTACCAAGCATCTACGGAGAAATACTGGAACAGCCCCACTCCTGCTCCATCTAAGTGAGGCCTGATGTAAGCAAGCTGAAGCAAAAGGGAGTGCAGCAAGACACGAGGGAGGACTTCTGGGGTGGCAGTTTCCACAGGCAGTGAACATAGCTTTGTCTGTATGTCCGGCGAGCAGGAGGTCCCATGACTGCCCTGGGAGGTACGTCTGGAATGGAGGGTGCCTCTCAAAGATTCCAAGGCTGGGCTGGGTGGGCCCCTGGCTGGAGGCCCAAACCTCAGGGCTGGGTGTTTAGATGGACACGGAACAGAGGGGTGGTTTCCGTAGCTGGCCAGGAACAACAGGGAAGTAAGGAAACACAGCCGGGCCATTAGAGTCAGCAGGGCTCCAGTCAACTTGACCTTGGTTATGGGGGTGAGAAGTTGGCTTCCATGGGCTCTTGATGCAGACCCTGGTACAGTGAATCCTTGCCCTAAACCTCAGTCTCCCCAGCCATAAGTAGAGTGAAGTCGGGAGTGGATTAAATGCTCTGTAATCCCAACTAGTCAGGGAGCTGAGGCAGGAGGACAGAGAGTTCAAGGCTGAGCCAGGTGAGGTCTCAGGAGAGGAGATGGAGGTAAAAAGGCAAGGAAGGGAGAGAATGGGAAGAGGTAGGGAAGACTCAAGGCTGGAGTGCAGAGCATAGCAAAACTGTCTCCAACTCCACATAGCCCAAAGGGGAAAGAAGAGAAAACCCCAAACGGAACAGCCCACAGAGGTCAACCTGATCACTGTCAGCAGAAGCAGCAATAAGCACAGCTTGAGCACTTACTTTGTGCACTCGGGTGGATCCATATTAGAGCATGTCACAGAGAGGAAAGTGGAGGCTCAGAGAGGTGGTGTCACTGCTGGGGTCACACAGTGATGGAACCCGGGGTACCACGGCTGTTGGCCCATCACTTAGCAGAGCAGCTGGCATCCCTTGGCACATGCCAAGACAGAACAGCTGTGACTATTCCTATGAATCATCCTGGCAGCTTCTCCTGGGCAGCTGACAATCTGTATACAGCCCTTCCGGGCACGAGGACTCAGCACTTCCTCCGGGTGCACCCCCTTCCTCTTCTGAAGGCCCCTGGACTCAGGAAGGGTCTCCTCCACCCTCGGGGCTCAGGGCTGGGCAGTGAGATGTACACTGGTTGGCTCTGCCATTGAAGGCCACTCGTGGGGTTTTAATCTGGTGTTATGTGAATACACAGGATCCGTGGAGAAGGAGCATTTTAGTTCTGGACTCCTTCACCCTCCTGAAGGTGCCACAGAATAGACACAAGTTAGGGATTCCACACGGCTTCTGAGCACTCGGATTCAGCCACGCCTGAACCACAGACAACTCACTCTATCTAGAATTACATGTGCCCAACACGTTCCTGCCATTTTTTAATTCAAAAGAGAGACTCTGCTATGAAACCAACCATCTTGGGGAATGTCCTCCAAACACCTCAACACAACAAGGCAATATGCTAAAAGATTAATTTCTCTGTGCATGTATGTATGTGTATATATATGTGTGCAGGCATGCATGTGTGTGTATGCACATATGTGCATATGTGTGTATCTGCAGGCATGTTTAGGTCAGAGGTAAACAGGTGGTGTTCCTCAGGTACTGTCTATCTTTTTAAAAAATGTACTACTGCCAGGCGGTGATGGTGCACACCTTTAATCCCAGAACTCGGGAGCCTGAAGCAGACAGGTCTCTGTGAGTCTGTGGCCAGCCTGGTCTACAGAGTGAGTTCCAGGACAGCCAAGGCTGTTTGTTACACACAGAAACCCTGTCTCGAAAAACAAAGAAAAAACAATAAACGTGTCTGAGCTTTTACGTGGCCAGGGTACACATGTGCCACAGCACACTTGTGGAGGCAGAGGGGACGCTCGTAGGTGTCAGTTCTGCCTTTCCACCATGTGAACTCCAGGGCTACAACTCGGGTCACCTGGCTCGGCTGCAAGGTGCCTTAGTCACCGAGCCATCTTGCTGGGCCCATCCTGTCTCAGACAAGGTCTATCACAGGCTGAACTCACCAAATAACCTAGCCCAGCAGGCCCCCATCATCCTCCTGTCTGTCTCTCCAGCACTGGGATGAATATGGCCACTGTCAGCCTCTTACATGGGGGCAAACACTTTACCAATCAATCGTGCCCTTTCTCCAGGCCCCTCCAGCTCTGCGGCCCATTGTGGAATTGTCTCCACGTTAAGAAGCTGGGGCCCCTTGTTCGCCGAAGGTTAGATGAAGGAGAGGCGCTATTGGGTCTCCCCTGAACACAGTCACTTACCTGCAGTCCTGGTCACGCCAAAGCAACTCCGTTCTGTAATACTGATCTTCTTGGCCGTGTGCACGTTGCTGGTGCTGGCTGTGGGCACCGGGCACATAGTCTCTACCACCTCATGGCTGCGGAACACGAGGGCGTTCTCTGTGCCCCCAGATGTGGCCAAGGCCTTCATCCCTGCTCCGTAGGGTTCCAGACTCTGGGCTCGCTGTGCAGGGGCTCCCGCTGCCATGCTGGCTGCCACCTCCACTTCCTGGGGACCCTCCACCACTCGTACGGTGTCCACACGGACCTGGGTGTCTGGCGGTGGCCAGGCCTGGGGCTGGAGGTCGGCCTGCTGGGTCTGTGCCGCCCGCAGCTCCTGCAGCGCTTTTTTGAGCTGGGTCTCCAACACGGCCACTTTAGCCACCAGGGCAGCTTCACCATCCGGTATGCCCAAGTCCCGTTCCCGGACCCAGGTGCCTACAGAGCGGGTCTCTAGCACAGCAGGGTCATCGGGAGGCTCTGGAAGGTCCAGACAGAGCTCACCCCGGCCCCGTGTTCCTGAGGGGTGGCCTAGAAACTTCTGGCTCTTGAGTTGCACGGTGAGTTGTCTCTTCTCCTCCTGGAGCACCGACAGCTTGACCTGGAGCACGGGGATCAGCTTCACCTGCTCCTCCAGCTGGCGCAGCTTGCGCAGGGCCCCAGCCATCTGCTCGCGCACATGGGCCAGGTGACCTGCGCTGGGTGGTACCGGGGTGGACAGACCGGAGCTGCGAGGTGTGGGCGGCAGCAGGCCTATGCCTGCCAGGGAGCTGGTGGAGCCCGCGGCGCTGGGTGTCAGGGAGCCCAGGCCACCTGATGGGGCGGCCGCCTGGTCCTCCAGCCGGCGCCGCGCATCCAGCAGCGTACGCTCCACACGGGGGTTGGAGCTGCCGCGGGTCTCCAGCGCCCCGTACTGTGGGTAGAAGCCACGGCCACAGTAGGAGTAGGCCGAGTGCCGGCTGTCCCCGCTGGCGTCGGAACACAGCGACTCCGTGGACGTCCACCAGGAACCCGGGCCCCGTGGCAGGGAGCCCAGGCGCGGGCGGCGTTGCACTACCACCCTGCGCAGTGTGTGGCCCTTCTCAATGTCATCCACGTACTTTAGAAAGTCCAGGTCCAGGCGGTAGCCGTAGGGCGTCTCCACAGAGTATGGTGGATCTGGCTCTTTGCCGGGGAAGGTTGCAGGGGTGGCCTGGCCAGGAGTCCCTGGAGAGGGGGGAAAGCCAAGACCTTAAAGTACTGCTGGGCTCCCTGTGCCCAGGCGACAGCCCAGGGACACAGGTAGCTTCTGCCAGAGCTGGGAGTCTACCCTACATCAACAGGGTCTTGTTTGGCCCTGTCACCCATTGATGCCAGGGTGGACAGCCAGAAGGACAGGGATGTCCTTCTCCACTCACATTAGGGCTTTCCTGCCTCACAGAGCCTTACATGGCTGTCTCGTCCCCACCGTCCCCCACCCCAGGCCCTCACATGAGGGCTGACCTTCCCCCACACTGTCACAGTCGTTCTCCCCATTCAAGACCTCCAGGGCAGAGCCCTCCCCTCTTCCCCCCTGCCCCTGACCTGGGAATGGGGCAGGCACATGCAGGACCTGGGCCATCCTCTCTGCTGTTGCTCCTCAGTGAGTCACACTGCCTGCAGCACTGAGGCCGACCTGCAGAGGTTAACAGAGTAGTCTCAGGAGCAGTTGTCAAGGGGAAGGGAGGGATGTGGCACCCTCCCTCCACAGATGATGGCCTTACACACAGGTCAGGCACCTCTCAAATACTTAAACACTCAAGCTCCCCTCCCTACCCTTGCCTGGATGCAGAAAGTCCTAGAACAAAGAAACCAAACCGCCCTGCCTGTGCGCACATCTGTCCAGCCCTGGACAGGCTCCAGCTGTTCCCACAGCCTCCACATGGCCCCCAGGGCAGGGGGCCCCACCCTTCCTGTGCCCCCTCCCCTTGGCTCATCTTGGATTGTGCACAGGGAGAGCAGGACTAAGAGTAGGTAGAGGGGGTGGGATGCTAAGAGAGACGTGGGGATCTCAGAGCCGGGCAAGAGACACAACATGGAGGGTGGGACCCCTCAGCGACCCCAAAGCTGAGAGCAAGGTCAGGTCCCTAGAGCAGGGAAAGTGCTGAGGATACAAGCTGTGAGAAGCCTTCCTCTTTATGGAAACAATTTTCTCTAAAAATAAACAGTTTCTCTGCCCAGCTAGAGAGAACTTCCTGCCCCCTCAGGATGAGTCCGGCCTGGGAGGGTAGGGGGTGCAGTAGGGATAGAGGTGGGGAGGAGGAAGTAAAGGGGGGTGCCCATGGCCTGCAAAGAGCTCTTACTGAGCCTGCTTCAGCCCTGGAGGTCAGCCAGGGTCAGTCTTTTCAGCTGTCTGCCCTCCAGCCACCTCGTTGCAGACACCTCCACCCATCTCATCCTCCAGGGTGGACCACTCTCGGCTGTGGGCACCTGCTAGGCATGGAGGCAGGCCTGGGATGCTCTCTCCCTCTTGTTTAGCTTCCCACCACACCTCTGCCCCTCCAGCCTGTGTCTCTCCACATCTCTGCCCTTCCTTTGCTGCCTTGAACACCTGGAATACACAGTGACCAACCAGAGGGAAAATTGGCCCTGCATCCGCCTGGAGTCTCCAACACCAGGAAGCTGGTTCAAAATATTTTCTGGAGACCTAAGAGAGACACAGAGGTAGTGAGCAGTGCTGGGATGAGGTAGAGGGGCCAAGATGGAATGAATAAAATTAATAATTATAACATCAACTTGCTTTGTGTTTTGTTTTGAGACGGAATCTCATGTAGCCCAGGCTGGCCTCAAACCCACTAAGTGGCTGAGGATGACGTTGGAACTCTGCTCCTCCTGCCTCTACCTCCCAAGTGCTGGGGACGGCTGGTTGGACCACCACACCCAGTTCCGCCATTCTGGGAATACAACACCAGGTCTCATACATGCTGGGCATGACATCCCCAATCCCATTTGTTCTTTCTGATAGGCTTTCTCTGTGTAGCTTTGGAGGCTGTCCTGGAACTTGCTCTGTAGACCAGGCTGGCCTTGAACCCACAAAGATCTGCCTGCCTCTGCTTCCTAAGTGCTGAGATTAAAGGTGTGTGCTACCACCACCTGGCCTGTTTGTTTTTAAGAAAAGAGCTTGTGCCGTGGGGGCTCATGCCTTTAATCCCAGAGCTCAGGAGGCTGAGACAGGTGGAGCTTCCTGAGTTCGAGACCCGCCTAGTCTACAAAGAGAGTTCCAGGACAACCAGGGCTGTTACAGAAAGAAACTCTGTCTCGAAAAACAAAAAACAAAACAAAAAACCTAGAGAGAGAGAGAGAGAGAGAGAGAGAGAGAGAGAGAAAAGAGTTTACTACACTGCCTAGACCAGCCTCTAACTCGATACTCTCTGGCCTCAGTCTCCCAAACGCTGGGACCCAGCAGGCGTCCTCCCTGACTACAGGTTATAACACCAACTCTCAGCTGCCACAATCCCAAGAGGTAAGCCCTCACCCAAGTTTATCACTGAGTGTGAATCTTGCCCAAGGTTGGGCAAGACGTGACGGTGGGCCTGGACTTAACCTAAGTGTGGCAGATTCGCCCAAGACACCTCTAGATCCCATACATCTCTTCCCAGACGTAGCGAATGAAGGATTGAGGTCTAAGGGTCCCCAGTCATATGACCGCAGGCAGTAAATCGGTGGCAAGGGTGGCAGGAGGCCCCTCTCTCCCGACAAGATCCCTGGATGGGGGTGGCGAAATGAGGCTGGAAGAATCAACAGGTGGGAGTTTTCAGAGAAGGGCCACTGGGTCTCCCCAGAGTGCACCACCCCATCAGCCTGGGCGGATCTGGGGGCTTTCCTGCCTAGCTCTCTCCGCCCCCAAAGTTGAGGGTGAGCAGGACCCCGCCCCGGGCGGGGAGGGGCGGGGCCTGCGGGGTCCCCGTCTAATGGCAAACATCTGCTGATTCCCCCCCACTCGCCCAGCAGCCAGGCCCAGTCCGGCCGGACGCCCGGATGCCTTCCCGCCGCTGAGGGTCCGGGCCCGGCCACCGAGAGCTGCGAGAGGGGGAACCCGGGCAGGGAAGGGGACAAAGTTAGATGAGAGGGGTGGAGCAGAGGGAGAAAGGCAGGGAACGATAAAGTAATGGAGGTGGGTCGAGGAAAGAGAAGCAGGGCCGAGGTCAGGGCTGGGGAGGGGGACAGGAGCGCGGAGATCCAGACGCTCAGGTTTGCAAAGTTTGGGCGCAGATGGTGAGACTCGGGAAGGACCAGCTCAGAGAGCGGCGTGAGTTTGTAGCCTCGGGTTGGAAGTGAATTAGAAATCCTGATAGTCCCCCTAGAGCAGCCCGGACCCCAAACCACCCCAACCAGCCCTGGGTCCCACTCGCCTGGCGCGCTCCAGCTTTCGCCGTCCCAGGCGTCCTGCGCGCTCCGCCTCGGCCGCCGATACCCAGCCTGGCCAGCGCGGTAGCCACGCCCCAATAAGCAAACCCCGCCCCTTCAGCCTCCGGGGCGCCTGTGCAGCGGGGGCTGGGGGCGAAGTTGAAGAATGGTCGTGGGGGTGCACGGTCTCTCGCTGCTGCCTGTGCACGTCCTAGGGGCTCAGTCGGCCCCTGGCCACCAGCCCTCGGGACAGGGTCCCTCTCCTTCTCCAAGCCTGGTGCCCGCCCTTTGCAGCTGGACGCTGCAGGGGGGCGGAGCTGGCTGCGGCCCAGCTCGAGGGCGGGTGCGGTGGCGGCGACTGGAGGTCACCCCTCCCCTGTTGGCCGCCTCCGGCTGGAAGCCATCCAGCTGCGGGCCGGGTGTACCGTGGCGTGACCGCCGGCCCAAGCTTAGAGGTAGCACTGACGAGTGGCTCAATCCCCCGCCCCATCTGTTTTTTCCCGAACTAGGCCTCAGTTTCCCCATTAATAAAATAGGGTTAATCATTGACCTATGTAATCGGTGTATTCAGAAAATTTCTTTTAAACTACTCACAGGTTGACACAAGTCACAGTCCGTGGGGTTATGGGGTTTGGATGGATCCCAGGACTCTGAATGCGAGGTAGTCACCGTGCCACTAAACTGCACCCCCAGCCCAGAGAACTACTTTTGTTTGCACAGAACTTTCTGAAGTCAGTCTGGCTGTGGCAGTGCACACCTGTAGTCCCAGCACATCAAAGAGGTGGAGCCAGGGCTACCAGGGACTCCAGTTCAGAGAGAGACAGAGAGAGAGAGGAGAAAGGAACTCCCACCCCAGAAGCCCAGGAATATTGCTCCTAGAGTCCTGGAGCTGGGATCGTCTTTGTCTCAGGGGTAAAGTGCATGCCTGGGAAGGCACCAGGACCTGAGTTCAGATTCCAGCAGCCATGTAAAGCTGGGTCCTAAAATTTATCTGTAAGCCCAATTCTGGAAGCTGGGCAGATCTCTGGGACTTACTGGCCAGTGAACCTAGCTGGATCTGGGAACTCCAGGTTCAGTGAGACACCTGTCTTTAAAAATAATTGGAGGGCCAAGGAGAGATTCATCAAGTAAAGGTGCCTGCTGCTGAGCACACCTTTAATCCCAGCACTCGGGAGGCAGAGGCAGGCGGAGCTCTGTGAGTTCAAGGCCAGCCTGGTCTACAGCAGAGCTAGTTCCAGGACAGCCAGGGCTGTTACACAGAGAAACCCTATCTTGAAAGACCAGGGGGGACAAGTGCCTATTGCTGAATCTGAGGGCCTGGGGTCCACATGATAAGAAGGGGAAACTGAGTCCTGCAAGTGGCCCTCTGACTCCACTTGGGTGCCATGGCACACATGCACCCACAACATATAGAGACACACATAAATAAATGAAACAAAGAATAAAATAAAAATAAGGTGAAGAGAAGCTAAGCATAGTGGCGTATCTCTTTAATCCCAGCACCCAGGACGCTGAGATGGTGGATCTTTGTGAGTTCAAGGTCAGTGTGAACTATAAGCTCCAGGCCAGCCTGGGCTACATAGTAAATACAAAACAAAACAAAATGTGAAGAGAGACTGAGGAATACACATATATCACACATTTGTGCATGCAAACCCTTACCACGTGCACATACATGAACACATACATACAGCACTTTTTCCCATGGACATGTTACACTGCGTGTATTCTCTTCAACTGAATGCTAGCTCACCAGGAACTGTCACACCACACAGGTTGTATATAAAACTCATTTTAAATTAAAAACAAACAAAACAAAACTTAGGATACATCAGTGCAGACAGAGGAATAGAGGGCCCAGCCCTAAGGACGTTGTGGTCACCCCATGGATGAGGGGCAGGAGAAACTCCAGAAAGCACAGACAGCTGAGGTGTGGGTACTGGTCTTCTTGGTGTGGCTTCCAGTCCTTTGGGGTCAGAGGTCAGCCTTCCGGAAACTTGATCTGTTCAGGGAGTTCCTGGGGGCAGAAGGCAGGTTAGCCACAGGACCCCCAACTCCACAGTCTTCCCACCCTCCTCTTCTGTCATAATGCAACCTTCCCAAGAATCTGTCTAGACTCCTGTCTACCCTGATCCAATCAAAGGATTTTTCCTTTAAAACAAATCACATTTATTTCTGTGCTGTGTGCACAGATGTAGAAGTCAAAAGACAACTTACTAGAATTGGTTCTTTCCTTCCACCATGTGGTTTCTGGGGAATCAAACTCAGGCATTCAAGCATGGCTGTAATAGCCTGTAGCCAGTTAACCACCTAGCTTTCCCAGACCAGAAGATTCACAAAGTGTGGCAGTCTACCACAGGGGACTAGAATAATGTTAATTTTTAGGTAGGGCACTAACCTAGCATGTGAAGTCCTAAGATTCAGTCTCCACAATAGAAGAGACTGAGACTACAAGAAACGGTGCAGTGGGTCAAAGCCCTTGCTGCCAAGCCTGCTGACTTGAGTTCAATCCGTGGGACCCACATAGCGGAAGAGAACTGATGGCTGCAATTGACCTCACAATGCAATGTAAACACATATATGCCCCATCAACTAAATCAAATGTAATAATAGAAAAACAGAGTAGATGAAGTCACACCACCTAGTCCGGACATGGACTTTGCTGTGTATGTGCATATATGTGTATATTCATGTTTGTGACAGCCCCCACAGTGGGCACCTGAGGCTGGTGGAGCTTGGTGCCAGCAGCTGGGGCAGACGCTGGGTGAGCAGAGGCTGTAGAGCCTCCCGTAGGCGGCTGTAGTGGCGTTCCAATTCCCGGTGGTACTCCTTCTGATCTGGTCCAATCAGGGCCTTGTTCTTTCTCAGTGCATCCTCACACCTGAGGGATCAGGAGGAGGCTGCTAGGGACTGGCATTCAAGAGAGCAAGAACAGAGGCTAGGGATTCCTTAAGGAGGTGGAGTGTGGGGACAGGTGTGCAAAGGCCCACAATGGGTCTGTGAACTTAAATAGGGAGCCAGGTTTATGTAGCAGGGAAGTCAGGATGGGTATTAAACAGCCTGTACAGCAGGGAGTCAGGAAGGCAGGGTTGTAACAGCCAGCATACTTTTTGCAGAAATCCTTGAAGCAGAGCCGTAGTTTGTTGTGATGCCGGAAGAGTTTTGGATCTTCTGGGATCTCTGCCAAAAATACCTGGGCCACTTCCAAGGGACCCTACTGGGTGAGAAGAATCATGAGGGCCTGAATGGCACCTGGAGGCCCAGGGTAGCAGATTTCTCCCCCCAGGAATGCCAGCCATGCCTGGTTCACAGTGGGTCCCACAGAGCCCTGCAAAACCATCTGTAGCATCTTGGCATCTGGAGGGTCCTGCTCAGTGGCAAAGGCCAGCTCCCGTGTCTTCTTCTGCATGTCTTCAATGGCCACCTCCACTGGTGTCAGCACCGTCTGTGGGGTGAGCAGGAGGTGTATATATGGAAACGTGTGCCTGTGTCGGGGTTCACCTGCTGAGGCCTGCCATGTCCTATTCCAAGGTAGCTAGAATTGGGATAGGAGGGTCCTAGGCCATGAACAGAGCTAGCTGGGTATTTGTCCTTCCTTGGGTGGATCTTGACTCTGCTGGGGCTTCAGTCTGGTTCACACACTGTCAGCCTTTGAGTCTGGAGACTCTAAGTTTGAGGTTTCTGGTAGAGGTCTGCATCTGAGTCTACTGCCTAGGGTCCTTATATTTCCCAAACCCAATTCTGCTATTTCCCAAACCCTAACCCTCTTTTCCTGAATCCAGGGTCCCTGAAATGCATTGTTAGAGGGATTCCTCTATCTTTTCCTCCCTGGACCTTGAGTCCTTATATCTCCCCTTTTTGGGTCTTAAGCCTCCTGTTACCCCTTCCCAGGCTTGGGGTCCCACCTCCTCACGGTGACACACGCGGATGCGTGTCTTGATGTAGGGAAAGGCGTGCTCCGTGCTCAGCAGGGTCTTGCGTTTGTGCTGTTCAGCCAGCTCCCCGTGTGCTCGCCCATCTGGTGTGAACGGTGTGCAGAAAAGGAAGGCTCGCAGCCCATAGTTGCGGTCAAAGTAGGTCACCCGGTCCTTGAGCTCATAAGTGTCAAAGTGCGGCTCCACATAGGTTATCTGGATGTAGGCCTGGGGCACAGGGTCGTGCATAAGGATGGGAGCAGACTGGGGACCACCAGACAGAGGCCTTGGTCCCTCTGGGCTTGAAGTCTTTGAATCTAGAGCCCAGATCTCCCCAATTCTGGATGGACATGAACCCCTCCCCTCGAGAAACCAGACTTTCCCCACTCAAACAATATTTGCAAACTCCTTCAACACAGGATCTTGGGGAGATGGTCAGAGGACGCACCTTCTGTGGGTCCAGCTTGGACTTGTCCACTGGGTTAGAATCTTTGATGATCTCTACCACATCGTCCCCGAACCTCTCCGTATAGAATTCCTAGAGACACGGGGTTGACTTGGGCCCTCACTGGGGCAGCCCTCACTATAACCCACATGGCCTGTCCCACCTCCCAGTGCCAGGACGTGCCTCCAGTCGGTGTGAGATCTCTGCCAGCTTTGTGATTGACGGTTCCTTGTACACAAACTCTTGTTCATCCAGGTCACCAAATCGTGCACCATAGAAGCCCACTCGGAAATATGTTCCAAATACACGCTGGGCTGAGAGAAGCCAGTGGCGTTGGCATGGAGGCATCTCTGCAGGTGTCCTCCAACCCAGACACACTCAGGGTGGGAATTAGGGGACAAGATGGGAACGGTGAATCCTGAAACTCTCGGGAGCCTGTCTGAGGACCTCAGAAACAGTGAGGCAGACTAACATGCCAGGGGACCCAGATTACAGTGAGATGCCGTCACTGTCAGTTTGTGTGTATGTGTGTTGATGACTGAGGCCAGAGCCACCCACATGCTAGGTAAGCATTTCATGGCTGAACCACACTCCCAGATCCCCACTGGAAGATTCTAGGTTGTGAATGGTTGAGCTAAGCCCCCAGTCATTTTCTTTCTTAAATTTATTTATTTGAGACAATGTCTCTCTCTACATAACCTCGGCTGACCTGGAACTCATTCTGTAGACCGAGCTAGCCTCAAATTCAGAAATCTGCCTACCTCTGCCTCCCCAGTGCTATGATTAAAGGCGTGTGCCACCACCACCACCTGGCTTAGTTTTACTTTTGATACAGTCTTAATAAGTTGCCCAGGTTACTCCCAACCTTTCTATCCTCCTGTCTCAGCCTCCTGAGCACCACCAGGCAGGCTTCCTTGTCTTTGTTCTTCTGTCTTCTCTCTTCTGTCAACTTCCTTGTTTAACATAAACTTGTGTTTCTGTTGCCTCCATCACCTACATTCCAATACCAAATTAGGGGCTGTGTTGCTCCCAACTACACCTCAGTTCCCTTGGGTCTCAGGCCCAGAAGATGCCCTAGTGACTGAGTGACCAAGGAACACTTTGGGCTGCCACCTGTCCTGGGATGGTGGGCTCTAGTTCTAGGACATTCTTCTCTGTGTCCCTAGCCATAAATGTGGAAGGGAGACCTTTCACCCCAAGAAACCTCCCCCAACCCATGGAAGAGGAGGCAAGTAGGTCACTCACCAAGGCCGATCCAGGCAGGGTGGAGCAGACATGGTGAGGCCAGAAACAGGGATGGTGGACAGAGAGACACAGTGGAGAGATCAGAGGTCAGAGGTCAGAGTTACCCCCTCCCAAGGTCCTGGTTATACCACCTTATGAGACTCATTCTATGGAGGGAGGAGGAGACCAAGGATGCAGGGAAGGCGGGGACCTACCCACCCCATTGGCCTCCACCCAGCCTGCCAGGGCTCTGGGTTCCTGCCATCTTTGGCCAGAAAATTCTCCCTCAACCGAGAGATGCCTAAAAATAGAAAGCGGGGGGGG
>LOJH01003371.1:2446-20813 GCA_001685095.1 Ellobius talpinus | reverse complement strand
CCAGCAACCACATGGTGGCTCACAACCATCTGTAGTGAGGTCTGGTGCCCTCTTATGGCCTTCAGGCGTACACACAGACAGAACACTGCATACATAATAAATAAATATTAAAAAATAAATAAAAAATAATCCAGGGAGTGGTGACACATGCTTCTAGTCCCAGCACTCAGGAGGCAGAGGCAGGCAGATCTCTGTAAGTTCAAGGCCAGCCTGGTCTACAGACAATTTCCAGGACAGTCAGGGCCACACAGAGAAACCCTGTCAAAGAACAAAAACAAAAACAAAAACCCAAACCAATCAACCAACCAACCAAACAGAAACAAATCAGGACCAGGGTGATGGCTCAGTGGCTAAGAGCGTGTACTGGTTGCTCTTGCAGAGGCCCTGGGTTTGGCTCCTAGTACCCACACTGCAGCTCACAACTGTCTATAACTCCAGTCCCAGTGGGTCTGACACCCTCTTCTGAGCTATGTAGGCACCAGGCACACAGATAGTGCCCACACATACATTCAAGCAAACACTCATGCACATAAATCTCTCCCTCTGGAGGTGAGGATCAAACTGAGGCCCTTGTGCTTACCCCAACCTCAATCTTTTTATTAAAAAAATTTATCTGAGGGCTCCGGGGACTGAAATGGAGCAGTAAGGTGTGCACGGTGAGCTCTGCACATGCAAAGCCATCTAACAGACCACAATTTGCTTTTTGGCTTTGCTGGATTTTTGTTTGTTTTTTCGAAGGGATCTTGGGCAGTACAGGCTGATTTTGTAGCTAAGGATTACCATATGATGAATTCCTGATCCTAAGCCTCCACCTCCCAAGTGCTGTGCACCAGTGTCCAGCCTTCCCTTTGGTGTGTGCATGCCTGTGGAGACCAGATATTGATGCTAGATGATGTCTTTCTCAAACACCCTCTCCTATATGTTTTGAGAAAGGGTCTCCTACTGAACCTGAAGCTCACCAATTCTGATACCTGAGGGCCGCATGGGTCTCCCATCTTGCCTCCTCAGATAGGGTGATAGGACCGACCACTAGGCTTGGCTTTTACCCTTTTATTCTTCCCACAAAGGATGATTGACTTGTTCGTATTGAGACAGTCTACTGGCTTTGTGTGTCAACTTGACACAAACTGGAGTCATCAGAGAGGAGGGAGCCTCACTGAGGAAATGCCTCCAGCTGTAAGACATTTTCTCAGTTAGTGATCAATGGGGCAGCGTCCAGCCCTGGCTGGTGGTCCTGGGTTCTATAAGCAAGCAGACTGAGAAAGCCATGAGGAGCAAGCCAGTAAGCAGCAACTCTCCATGGTCTCTGCATCAGCTCCTGCCTCCAGGTTCCAGCCCTGCTTGAGCTCCTGTCCTGACTTCCTTCAGTGATGGACCATGATCTGGAAGTGTAAGCCAAATAAACTCTTTCCTTCACAACTTGCTTTTCAGTCATTCTGTTTCATTGCAGTGGTAGAAATCTAAGGCACAGGGTCTCACTGCGTAGCCCTGGCCGGCACAGAGCTCCATGAGTAGACCAGGTGGCTGGCCTTGTACTCAGAAATTGAATTTCTTCAATGTCCTGAGTGCTGGTATATGCCACCATGCCCAGCTGGTTTATTTCAGTATATGTGTGGGTGTGGCTATGTACACATAAGGACAGGCGCTAGAAGAAGTCAGAGAGGCCTAGAAATTTCTGCCTAGAGTTTCAGGCAGTCGAGAGCTGTCTCTCATGGTGCTGGAAACTGAACTCCAGTCCTCTGCAACAGCAGCACAGGCTGAGTCACGTCTCCAGCCCCTATCTGGCTTTTTGTTAAGGTGTAGTTTGGGGAGATCTGAATTTAAATCCTTATGCGAGAGTGTTCAGCACTTTACCAACTGAGCCAAACCTCAGAAACTGTTGCTCCTACCTCCCACACCTGAAGATAGAGGGCTCCCAAGGCCAGACTGTCAACATCAGCCCACCTGACCCCACGCCCCAAGACTCCAGGCCCAACTGCCTCCTAGCGCATGGTAAGAACCTCTTGCTCTCCCCCAAACTGGAGTCCTCCAGGCAGGGTCTGTCCATGCTGGGCCTCCTCCCTCTGGCAGTCTCTCTGAAGACATGAGCAAAGTGGTGATCCAGAAGAAAAAAATCCTGTTTAGGGGCAGGCCTGGGGGCACACGCTCTGACCCAAGCATTCTGGAGGTAGAAGCAGTGGGATCTCTGTGAGTTTGAGGTCAACCGGGTTTATATAGTGAGTTCCAGGGCAGCAAGGGCTATATAGTGAGATCCTGTCTTAAATACATATTCCTTTAACAAGGCTGGGCCATGTCTCACCCGAGAGAGCTGACCGGAGGGCCTGACTAGTGAAGGCCTGGGGGCATGGCACAGTGGTAGAGCCCCTGATTAGCATCTCCTAGTGAGGGGCTGGGTTTGCAGCTCAGTGGTAGAGTCCCTCCCTGCCTAGAATCCCCCAGTGAGGAACTTCACTGGCTCAGGGGTAGAACACCCTCCTAGCATCTGCAAGACTGGGTTCACCTCCAGCATCACATACAAACAAATCATATATCCAGAAAAAACTCACTTTAGTGCTAGACACTGCAACACAATCTAAAATCCCAGTACTGGGGAGGCAGAGGCGGATGAATCACTAGGCATTCCAGAACAGCCAAGACTACATAGTGAGAACCTATGCAATAGTCTGAGTGACAATGGCCCAGAGATGCATCTATTTGAATGTATGGTCACTAGTTGGTGGAACTATTTTGGAAGGATTAGGAGGTGCGGCTTTGTTGGAGGAGGCATGTTACTGGGGGTGGGCTTTAACATTTCAAAAGCCCATGTCATTCCCAGTCTCTCTTCCTCTCTGTCTTCAACTTGTGGATAAGATGTAAGTTCTCAGCTGCCCCACTGCCATGTCTGCTGCTGCCACACTTCCCACCATGATGGCCATGAACTCACTCTCCTAATGGTAAGCAATCCCCCAGTTAAATGCTTTCTTTTATAAGCTGCCTTGGGCATGGTGTCTCTTCACAGCAATAGAAAGTAACAAACACTCTATCTTAAAAAAACTAAAGGAAAACCAGATTTTCCAATGAGGACAAAACAAAATAAAACAGAAAACCAACAAAACGAAATGAAACAAAACAAACCCAAAAACTCTAGGTCAAATAACAGTGCACAGCACAGCCTGCCCCAGGGCAGGAGAGCAAGTCCTGTGTTAAGCACAGCAGAGCCTAGCGGATAGGGAGCCAGGCAGAGCCCTGGTCCAAGCGGAGAGAGGTACTTAGGCAGCAGGCTGTGGAGTGTGAGGAAGTACAGGTGGAGATTCAGGAGTTCAAGGCCAGCCAGGCTGTCTTCAAACAAACAAAAACCCCCAGCAACAGTAAAACCCCCAAACCAAAAAGGGCTAGGGAGACGGCTCTGTGGGCAGAGCACTTGTTGCACAAGCGGTGAGGATCTGAGTGTGGCTACCTGGAACCCATGCAAAGCTGTAGAGTCTATGATCCCTAAACAAGATGGGAGGGGACAGGAGAATCCCTGGCAACTTTGAGAGCCTGCCATGTGAGATGGCACGAGACCCTGTCTCACACAGGTAGGTAACGGCCAACGCAACATGCTGTCCCCAGGTGTACAGTGGCACACGCATGCATGCACACATATAAGTACATACCACATATACACATCATATACATGTGTGTATGCAGAGATGAAAGCAAACAAACAAAACCATGCCAGGCATGGCATACACACCTGTGCTTCTAGTAATTTAGAGGCAGAGCCAGAAGTCACAGGTTTGAGGGCAGTCAGGTATACATAGGCGTTCCAGGCCATACTGAGGTACTTTCACAAAACAACCACCACCACCACAAAAAGACAGGGGCCACTGGGATGCCTCTGTGGATATGTAGGTTAGAGCTTTTGTTGTTGCTGGTTTTTTTGTCAACTTGACACACAAGTTAAGGTAACCTGAGAAAAAGGCACCTAAATTCAGAAAATGCCTCCTTGGGACATCTCTTCATTAATGACTGATGTGGGAGGCGGGGCCTCAGTGGGCAGGTGGTCCTGGGCGCTAAACGGAGGAAGCAGCGTTCCAGGGTCTTGCCTCCAGGTCCCTGACTTCCCTTAGTGATGGACTGTTACCTGGAAATGAAAGCTGAAATAATCCCTGTCCTCCCTACGCTGCTTTTGGTCACGGAGTTTGTCACAGCAGCAGAGAGCAGACTAGGACGTCCCTGGAACTCACATGGTGGCAGGAGAGAACTGACTCCTGCAAGCCGTCCTCTGAACACGTGCACACACATGCATGCGAGCATGTGTGTGATGTAATAAATAAATGTGATAAAAGGAGGCACTGAGGATGCAGTTCCATTTGCAGAGTGCTTCGGCAGCCTTCTGAAGCCCGAGGTGCCACCCTACCACTACACTGGAGAGGAGGAGGAGGATCCCGGGAAGGAAGAAGTGGTAACTGATTTTCCTGATTTTGCCTTTTTAAGATTGAGAGACTCGGTAGTAGCCTTTCTGGAAATTCCACAGTGGGGTCTGTGCTGTTCCAAGTGTGCTAAAGCCTGCAAGAGTATGTATATAACCCAGGCTGATTCCAGATGTGAACTCTGAACTGTGGGGGACAATGTTGGGTCTGTCAATGGAGCTTCATCGATTGGGAACAACATACAACCCAGCATGGGGTGTTGACAATGGGGGAGGCTGTGTATATTGGGGAGGAGGTCTGGTGGCCACTCCTCAAGCCCTGTGGTCTGGAGGAGGAGGCTTAAGGATCAAGAGTTCAAGGCTATCCTCCACCAAATAGGGGATTTGAGGATTGCTTGGGCTATGTGAGCCTTTCTCTAAAAAATAAGAAAGGAAAAAAGTGAGAGAAGGGGATCTGTTCGAAGTGTACCATGGCTGGAGTGGAAACGGCCTTAGAAAGCCACCCTCCCGAGTAAGGCTCGTCACAGGCTTTCCACTCGGTCTGACTGTGAGCTGGAAACTTCACCATCTGAGTGTGGTGGTGGTGCCTGTAATACTCCCAGAGAAACACCATCGGGGCTTCCACAGACCATTCCAGGATACACAGGGTGACATGGCTCAGTGGGTAAAGGTGTTTGCCTCCAAGTTTGATGACCTGGGTTTGATTCTGAAACTCACATGGTGAGAGGGGAGACCAATTCCCGCACGTCGCCTCCTGACCTTCGCAGTGAGCCAGGGCACATCAAGTACCACGCCCCCACATAAATAAATATATTTTTTTAAAAGAAAATAAGCGTGTGCATCTGTCTGGGGGAATAGTCCTATCACCAAACATCACACATGCTACTAGTACGTGCCCCACCACTAAGCAGTTCCCCACCCAGGAGACCTTTACAGGAGCAGTCTGCACTGCAGGGCTGCTGTGTGGCCTTGTGGACAGGGTCAGTGTGCCCAGTGTCCATGGAGGCCTTCCCAGGTGAGGGTGCTGGGAGGCTCACTGGAATGGAACTCAGAGCTTCAAGCAGGCTAGGTCAGCACTCTACAAACTAAGCCAACCCCAGCCCCTTGTGGGAGTTATGTGTCTGTGTGGAGACCAGAGGTTGGTATCAGGTGTCTTCCCGTCACTCTGCACCTTACTTTCTGAAGCAGTCTCTCATTGAGCCTGAAGCTTGCCATCTGAGGTAGACTAGCTAGTTAGCCAGCCCTCAGAATCCTCACTCTGTCCCAGCTCTGGGATTATAGGTTTTCACCGCCATGCCTGGCTTTTTACTGGAGATCCAAACTCATGCTTGAGTGACAAGCACATTAACCAACTGAGTCATCTCCTAGCCCTACATTCTTAAGGTGGTCCCAGGTTAATGGTTCTG
Source organism: Ellobius talpinus (assembly GCA_001685095.1). Taxonomy (NCBI): domain Eukaryota; kingdom Metazoa; phylum Chordata; class Mammalia; order Rodentia; family Cricetidae; genus Ellobius; species Ellobius talpinus. The sequence goes on along the minus strand of LOJH01003371.1, from coordinate 15,014 downwards.
TCCCCTAGCCCACCCCCCCTAGGCCTCACTCACCATGCTGGGCACGTACTCTACCGTTGCCATTGAGCTAAAGCATCAGGGGTTTGTTTTTCTTGTTTTCTTTCTTTTCTTTCCTCCCTCCTCCTTTTTTTCTTTACACAGCCCAGAGTAGCCTAGACCTTGCTGTGTAGTGGAGGACAGCCTTGAACCTCTGATCCTTCTGCATTCTACCCACTGAGTGCTGGGATCACAGGCATGTGTCATCATGCTTGGCTTACAGGGTGCTGGAGATGGAACTCAGTGTATGCTAGAGCCCCAGGCCCAATTTCGTTTTGTTTGGGGGGAAAATGGCTCTGTAGTCCGTGCTGGCCTCAACTCCAACCCTACTGCCTCACTGTCTCAAATGCTGGATTCACAGGCATGCACCACCTTGCCTGCTCCTGACTCCCCATTCCAAATCCGTCAAGCAGTCTGACACCATCGCTGTAGGTCTCACCATGGTGAAGTAGGCGGCAGCCTGCTCCAGCAGCCCCACCAGACCCAGTTCCGTGAAGTTCTTCCCGGAGCAGAAGCCCTCCTCATCTGGAGACAGGATGTCATCAGAGATGGCAGATTCCTCCAGCACATTGGATGAGACATTCTGGGGAGGGCAGGAGGTGGCATTGGACCTGGCACCCACCCAAGTGGGCCTTCCTCTACCTCCCAGTTAACCCATCACTAACCTGGAAGGACACACAGCCCACAGGCAGGTGGCGGCTGTCCTCAAGGAGGGCAAGGTATTCGGCCACCAGGGCAGCAGCATGTACCATGCACTGGGCAGCCTCTGCATGGTTGCCCAGCTCTGCATGTTTGCCAGCCATGTTCTGCAGCCATGTCAGCCGCAGGTCTGGAGAGCCTTGGTACCCCCGGGCAATCCTAGAGTCCAGGAAAGCAGGGGAATGAGCACCTGTCCCTGCTTGTCCAGCCCAACCTCACCTGCATTCTTACTTGTCTGTCCCTCTAACCATCCCCTTATTGCTCAGTCATGGCTCTGCCCAACACACCCTGCCTCTCTCTTCTCCATACTTTTACTTATCCTCACAGCCCTTTCTAACTCACTTTTCTTTGTTTCCTTTTTTACTTTTTGAGGCAGGGTCTCATATAGCCCAGGATGGCCTGGAACTTGCTATGTAGCTGAGGTTGACTTCGAACTTCTGATCCTCCTGTCTCTTGAGTGCGGGGATCACAGGTGTGTGCCAGGCTGGCCACTTGCATTGGTTAGTTTTTCTTTTTTCTTTTAAGTAATTTATTTTATGTGCATTGGTGTTTTGCCTACATGTGTGCTTGTGTGAGGGTGTTGGATCCTGGACCTATAGACAGTCATAAGCTGCCATGTGAGTGTTGGGAATTGAACCCAGGTCCTCTGGAAGAGTAGTCAGTGCTCTCAACTGCTGAGCCATCTCTCCAACCCCCCACCTGCCGGCACAAGCTAGAGACATCTGGGAAGAACTTTAACAGAGAGGATGTCTCCATCAGATTGGCATGTAGGCAAATCTGTGGAGTGTTGTCCTAATTAATGATTGATGGCCCAGCCCACTCTGGGTGGTGACACCCTTGGGCAGGTGGTCCTGGGTTCTATAAGAAAGCTTTCTGTGCAAGTCATGGGGAACAAGCCAGTGAGCAGTGTTCTTCCATGGCCTGTTTGGTTCCTGCCCCAACTTCCCTCAATAGCAGGCTGTGATTGGGACATATAAGCCAAATAAACCCTTTTCTCCCCAAATTGCTTTTGGCCATGGTGTTTATCACAGTAACAGACAGCAAACTAGAGCATCCCAAACCAGCTGTGTAGCCAAGAATGACCTTAAGGCTCTCATCCGCCTGCTTCCCCCGCCTGAGTGACCAGTATGCACCACTACAGCCAGTGTAAGTGGTGCTGCAGACGGAAGCCGGGCCTCACGTGTGCTAGGCCGACCACCATGAGTCCTATTCATGACCACTGTCTGTGGGACCCGGTTTCTTCCTCTTGTCAGCCTGGCTTCCTCACCATGACCTGAGTGGCTTCAGTGTCCCACAAGCTGCAGTGTGGAGCTCTCTCACAGGACCCAGTTATGGGGCCAAATGACTACAGAACGAAATCCCCCAAACCATTAGTTAAATGAACAGTTCTTTTCCCTCTTTGTGCATTTATTTTACTTCTCTGTGTGTGTAATATATGTGTGGAGAAGAGGGCACATCTGTGCTAATAGAGTGCACATATGGAGGTCTGATGACAACCTGAGGGACCCTCTCCTCTACCATGTGGGCCCTGGGATCGAACTCAGGTCATCAGCCTTGGTGGTAGGCACATTTACCATCGGAGCCAAGTTGCTGTCCCAGCCTTTTCTCTTTATGAGCGGATTGTCTTGGGTGTGTGGTCTGGCACTGGAGAACTACAAACGCGTACCCGTATCTGTTCCCGTTCTGTCCCATCTTGTGCTTTGACCTGTGCCCTTCAGCTGCCTGCTCGCCTGGCTCCCCGCTCCAGGCCTGACTCTTGCCCCCCCTCACCTGTACATGAGGTCCATGAGCATCTCGGGGTCCTCCTGGTGTTCCTTCATCTTCACTGTGTCTGTCAGGATCATGTGCAGGTTGAACATGAGGTCCTGAACCTGGAGCAAGCGAATGTCCAGGGGTCAGCAAGGGCAATGGGGTCAGGATTAAGATGGGAGAGCAGGGCTGGGACATGGCTGATGGGTAATGTTGCCAGGCAGCATAATGACCTGAGTCTGATCCCCAGCAGGAGCAGGGCGGGGTGGGTAGGACATGGACATGGGACGATGAAGATGACGAGGGCGATGAGGACAAGGACAACCACCACGGCATCTCTGACCTCACTGTCTAGCGGAATCAGTGAGACACTGTCCCTAAAAGTAAGGTGCAACTGTGCACAGTGGCACACGCCTTTAACTCCAGCACTTGGTAGGCAGAGAAGGCCCATCTGTGTGAATTTGAGGCTAGCCTGCTCTACATAGCAAGGTCCAGGACAGCCAGAGGTACACAGTGGAACCATCTGAACAAAAGTCCCTGCAGAAAAGCCACCACCACAGCAAAATAAGGTGGAGAGAGACCGAAGAAGTCATCCTCCTGTGACCTCTGGCCTCCCTCCATATGCACGTATGCACGGGTACACATACATGCATATTCACCACACACACAGTGGGGGTGGCAGCACGGCACACTGGATGTGCACACAAGTATGCACGCACACCTTGTATTCCCAGCACTGGGAGGAAGAGCCGGGATCACGGCCGCAAGTCTGAAGTCATCCTGGCTATATAATGTGTTCCAGGTTAGCCTAGGCTAAGGCTGAGATGTCCAAAAGGAGACAAAGAAGTTGGAGTGGAGGAGCAGACCAGTTATCTCAGAACATGGGAGGTAGGGGCAGGAGGGCCAGGGGTTCAAGGCCATCCTCAGCGACACAGTGAGATCTAGGCCTCCTTGACTAGGGGAGGGAGGAAAAGAGAGGGGAAGGGAGAAAACTTATCTCCAAAAAATAAAGTAAAATAAAAGGTTTGTCTTGGTGGATCATGCATATAATCCTAGTACTCAGGCAGCAGAGGCAGGAGGATTGTTGTGAATCTAAGACCAACCTGGGATATAGAGTGAGCCTGCTTCATAATACCAAAGTTCAAATATGAATATCAAAAATAAATAAACAAATAAACCAAAAAGACACAGGGACACACTGTCCACAGTGGGAGGAGGGGCAGCACAGGCATTACCTGCTCAGCGAAGGTGCTGTCCCGCAGCCCTATGTCCTCCTCCGCATAGGTCAGGATGGTCTTGAGGGACCGTCTCAAGTGCTCGTCACTGAAGTTCTGAGTTGTCCCCACAAGGGATGACAGGGACATGGTCACCAGCATCTTCACACGGGCGAAGTTCTGACAGAGCAGGGAGGTGGTGCTGTCCTGAGAGCCTCAGGTAGGTCCCCGACTCCCTCACACCAGGGTCCCTTAAACTTGCTGACCCATCAGCTGCCGTATGTGGTCACTACTCCCCACCTACCTGTCCACCCAGGCTTCCCACAGTCTGACCCCTCTTTCTGTCCTATGAAACTGGGTTATACTTGCTGATGGCCCCTGTGCGGTGGCAATGCCACCCCAGCTGGAGCCCAGAAACTGCCCCCATACATGGCCGATCTCGAAGTTCTGGCGCATGAGCAGGTAGAGCGAGGCGCTGGCGTGGATGCGGATGGTGCTGATGTGGCTGCCGCAGTGTCGCAGAAGCCTCAGGCAGAGGTCGGCACAAAGCTCTGTGTCTTCCTCGAAAAGCAGCTCTGGGAACTGCCCCCAGGCCCCAGAGAGAGGTTCTTCAGCCCATTTTTGGTACTTCCCTCTCCCCACCTCCAATACAGGGTCTCTCTGGGCAGCTCTGCTATCCTGGAACTCACTCTGTAGACCAGGCTGACCTCAAACTCAGAGATCCGCCTGCCTCTACTTCAGGAGTTAAGGTTTGTGCCATCATCGACTGGCTATTTTCATTTTTTGAGACAGGCTCTTTTACGTAACTTAGGTTGACTTTGTACTCCCTGTAGAGCCAAGAATGTCCTTGAATGCCTGATTTCTTGCATCTACCTCCCAAAGCTGGGCTGACAGGTACATATAACTCCACCCAGCCTATTTATATTTCTGGAAGACTTTCTTTTTTTGGTTGCTCTTATTTTGCAACATTATCATAGGCAGTCTGTGCTGGCCTTCAACTTGCTATGTAGCCAAAGATGACCTGGGATGACAGATGACAGCCACCATGCCAGGCTTGCTCCTCAGTTCAGAAATGCAGCGGTGTTGTCTGTGCCATGGAACTGCCTGGCACACAGTAGGTGCTCGATACATGAACTATTATTATCCTGTGAATTGTGGCAGCTGTTTGGGAGTCTGCTTACCTTGGAAACCAGTGCTCGCTGGGTGGCTAGGCCGTGCTGCAGGAAGAGGGCACTCTGGGTGCTCCCCAGACTGTACAGAACGACTTTCAGCACGGCACTCAGGATGCTCTCACGGGCCTCTGACAGCATCACCGTCTTCACGGGAAGGTGTTAGAAATCCACGGATAAAGAGACAAGGGTGCTTATGGGGTCTGGGAAGCTGAGGGATTATGGGGACACCATGCAGGATGAGAGGTCAGGACAGACACTGGATCAAATTATACCTGCACAATGATCTCCAGCATGTCCAGAACCACTAGGCTGGCCTCTGTAGCCAGATTTCCATCCACCAGGGCTTCATGTTCCATTTCATCCTTGGTCCTGGAGGGCAGGGGGACCATGTGAAGCCACTTGGAGTCAGACCCAGTGACACGACACAGCCCTCTCCCACCCTTGGCTGTCCTTGGAGGGAGCCGCTCTCTAGATATTGATCTAAACCTCATGTAATGGTCTGAGTGTGTTCCTAAAGCTTCTTGTGTTGGAAGGTTGGTCCTGAGCTTGAAGAAGCTAAGAGATAGAGAGCAGGGGTGTGGCATGACTCAGTGGTAGGGCCCCTGCATAGAATCCCAAGTGAGGGGCTGGGATGTGGCTCAGTGGTAGAGCCCCTGCCTAGAATCCCCCAGTGAGGGGCTGAGGGCGTGGCTCAGTGGTAGAACCCCTGCCTAGAATCCCCCAGTGAGGGGCTGGGGCGTGGCTCAGAGGTAGAGCCCCTGCCTAGAATCCCCCAGTGAGGGGCTGGGGTGTGGCTCAGTGGTAGAACCCCTGCCTAGAATCCCCCAGTGAGGGGCTGGGATGTGGCTCAGTGGTAGAACCCCTGCCTAGAATTCCCAGTGAGGGGCTGGGGCGTGGCTCAGAGGTAGCGCCCCTGCCTAGAATCCCCCAGTGAGGGGCTGGGGTGTGGCTCAGTGGTAGAACCCCTGCCTAGAATCCCCCAGTGAGGGGCTGGGATGTGGCTCAGTGGTAGAACCCCTGCCTAGAATTCCCAGTGAGGGGCTGGGGCGTGGCTCAGAGGTAGCGCCCCTGCCTAGAATCCCCCAGTGAGGGGCTGGGGTGTGGCTCAGTGGTAGAGCCCCTGCCTAGAATCCCTCAGTGAGGGGCTGGGGTGTGGCTCAGTGGTAGAGTACTTGTCCAACATTGGTGAGATCTAGGGTTTGATTCCCTAGACCCGTAGGGACTAGTTAGACAGTTTTTGGTTATTAGGAGTGTGCCCTAAGAAGTGATTTTTATTTTATTTTATTTATTTAGAGATAGGGTCTTGCTGTGCAGCACTGTACGGATTGGAACTATCTGCCCTGGGCTCCCAGGCTTGCAACAGCACAGCCTATGAGAAACTGTTAGGCTGTGAGTGGTTGCCTCAGGCAGATCATCACAGTCAGGAGAATACCCATCTTTCAACCTACTTGTCCACACGGTCTGAGGTCTGTCTCCAGTGTGTAACACTCTTACGCCAGCGAACATTCTCTTGGTTTCCAGATGAACTTCTCTCTGCCATGTACAAATGTATGTTCATAGGTATGTGGAGAGAGAAAGACATATGCAAACATATGTAGGGTTAAGCAGAGAGACACTGCTCGTCAGACACCACCACTAGACACAAATAGGCTGTGGGGACAGATGAGAACCACATACATCCATGGAGAGAGCAGTGACACGTGAACCTTTTCCCTCTGAGACAAGGACTCATGTATAGCTGAGGCCTAGCCTTGAACTCCTCGTTTCCCAAGTGCTGGGATTGCAGGTGTGCACCACACACCAGCTCCCCGTCACCTCACCCCTGCTCCGGCGCACCATCTCCTGTCGTGCCCCGATGGTGCCCAGGATGGCCTCCTCCAGCCGGGCTTTCATGTCCAGGGACTTCTTGAACGTGAGGCTGTTGATGCGCTCAAATGCCCTTTTCCCCTGGAAAAGCAGAGAACTGGGGCTTCAGGTGATGTGTGTTCCTTCTGCTCAGGGCCCTTTGCCAGAAGACAATACAGCCTTTTCTCCAAAAGCTCACCACCTCCAAATTCTCTTCCTCCCTTCTCCCCTCTGCTCCCCCTTCTCCCCTCTGCTCCCCTTTCTCCCCTCTGCTCCCCTTTCTCCCCTCTGCTCCCCTTTCTCCCCTCTGCTCCCCTTCTCACCTCTGCTCCCCCTTCCTCCCTCTGCTCCCCCTTCTCCCCTCTGCTCCCTCTTCCCCACTCTCCTTCTCCCTACCACACTTCTCCCAGCACCTGCCAACCACGTTATCAGACTCCCTTGCAGCTTTCCACCTTTTCTTCTCTCCTTTCTTCACTCTCTAAATTTCTCATTTCCAGAGCCTCCCGTACTCCAGGCTGGTCTTGAACTCACTATGTAGCTGAGAATGATCTTGGCCTTCTGAATAGCCAAGCACAGGATGATAGGCTTGTGTGCCTTCCCTCCTCTCTTTCATCGTGGGGATGGATGGACTTTACACAGCCCACCTTCCACCCTCAGCTCACAGAAGCCCTGTACACACAGTCTGCCCCTGGCTACCCAGCTCCCGCTACAGGGAGCTCTGGATGTGTGCTCATCCCCACCTCAGCCTCACCCACCGCCTCACACCTTGTACTCAAAGGCAGCCAGACAGAGGTAGAGGAGGTCCAGAAGGCGGCCCAGCTGGGGCAGGGCCAGGTCGGCAGCCCAGCGTTGCAGAAGGGCTGGCTCGGCATTTTTCAGGACCCACAGCACACACACCAACAAGGTCCGGCTGGACTCAGCAGAGAGGGGACAGCCTGAGCGAGCTGCCTGGGTGCAGAGAGGGAGCAGAACCAATGTTAGTTTCCTTACACAGGGTGAGCTGTGGCCAACTGTACCTCGTGACATGACATCCGTTTTGTTTTCTTTGAGACACAGACTGGGGTCAAACCCACAACATGGTCTGGAGAAGACTTTAAACTTGTGATCCTCCTGCCTCTATCACTGTCGTGCTTAGATCACAGGTACGCACCACTCCGCGCAGGTATGTGGTACCGGGGCTGCATGGATCCTAGGCAAGCACTCTACCACGTGAGTCACATACCTAGCCATCTCTGGGGATGAGCCTCAGACTTACTGCTGAAGGTCCCTGGGAAATGCTGGTGCGAGAGCCAGGAGCCAGAGGTCCCCCAGCGATGGCTATGGCCACAGATGGGTTGATGGTGCCTCCAATGTCCCCTTCACCTTCTGTGTCTGAGTCCAACATGGAAGCCAGTCTTGACCGCTGCCCTGAGCCCTCTAGGAGCAGAATAGAAGACAAGAAGGATGAGGCACTGGGAAGCTCCTTGCTTTAGCCAGGAGCAGTGGTGCATGCTTTGAATCCCAGTACTCAAGAGGGAGAGGCAGGCAGTTTGAGGCCAGTCTGGTCTGCAGAGTGAGTTCCAGGACAGACAGGGCTACACAGAAAAATCCTGTCTAGAACACCACCCCCAAAAGGAATAATTGTTGCTCTCACTCCAAATTTCCAGTATTCTCTGACATCAGCCGCCTCAGACCAGGTCAGGTCAATAGTTGCCTATTGCTCAAATTTAATCTTTGTACTTAAAGTATGGCTACTCTGGCCACAGCTACATAGTTAACACTTAGGATTGGGCCATGGGTCGGTCAGTGAGGGGCTGGGAGTGTGTCTCGACCTCCTGAATACTGGTTACTGGCGCATACCACGACACCTGGCTGCCACAGATAAAAGGTAGACTGCACCCAAGCGAAATGCTGGCCTCAGTCAGCTTGGTGCAGGTCCTGGCTGAGGAAGTTGGAGCTACCTATCTGCCTAGACACTAAAAGGAACACCCTCCCTGGAGAACCCAACACTGCTCCAGACCGTGGCTCTCATATTCTATGTCCAGAGAGAACACAAAATTGTAAGTGACCAAGACGTCTGAAGTACACACAGAGAAGAGTAAATGTCCCTTAGCAAGCAATGATTTTACAAATAAAAGTCAGAGGACAAAAATGGTTTCAAAGATGAAGAATTTCAAAATAATGCCAGAGGGTCAGTGAGATGGCTCAGTGTAAATATGGCTGCTGTTATGCCTGATGACCTATGACCTACGTTCGTGTCTCTAGGACTCACGTGGTGGAAGGAGAGAACTGACTCTCACATGTTGTCTTCTGACTTCCACATGTTCATGTGTATGTCTATACACACACACAGAAAACAAACAAATAATGTTTTAATTAAAAATAGGGAGCTGCTGGACATGGTGGTGCATACCTTTAACCCCAGCACTCAGGAGGCAGAGGCAGGTGGACCTCTGAGTCAAGATCTGGTCTAAATAGCAAGTTCTAGGACAGCATGGATTATATAGAGAGATTCTGTCTCAAAAAAATAAATGAATAAATAAAAGAGCACTGGCTGCTCTTCCAAAGGACTCAGGTTCAATTCCCAGCTCCTACGTGGTGATTTACAACTGTGTATAACTCCAATTCTAGGGTTTTGACAGCCTCTGGCCTCTGTGGGCAGCAGGTATGTACATGGTACACACACATACACACAGACAAAACATTCACAAATGAAAAATACAAAAATGACAAAACAAATAAAGTTGAATGTATGAAAAAATTAAATCAAATTGGACATTTTAGAAGTTAAAAGATATAGTGTCTGAAATTAAGAATTTGGGCTGGGAGATGGTTCAGCGACTTAAGTATTTGTCATGCACACACGAGGACTGGAGTTTAAAGTGCCCAGCACTCATGTAGATGTCAGATGTACATGGCAACATGTTTGCAATTCCAGCCTGAGAAGGTGGAGACCTGGATGCAGAGCAAGCTGGCTGGTGAGACCAGCCCTGTCAGTGAGCTCCAAGTCTGACTGAAGAAGCAAGCCCTGACTCAGCAGACACAGTGGAAGAGTGATCAACGCTGACTCCTGACATTAAACTCGGGCCTTCACATGCATGTACACACACACACACACACACACACACACACACACACAAAACAAACAAACCCAAGAACTAAATAGGTGGGCTTGAGGACACAATGAACTCAAAGACAGATGAGAGAGAAAGCATGGGAAAACAGCAGACATGTCATATAAAGAAACCCTCTAACATGAGGCACTGGAATCCCAGGACACAGAAGAGGAGGCAGGAAAAAGGATTAGAAGATAAGAGCTGAGGATTTCTCCATACTGACGAAAGGCATGATCCTAGGGTCCTGTCTGTATCCAGGAAAGTGCCCTCGATTGTGCCTGAATGCCATGCAGGACCACTCAAAACTCGCAACAGATGAGAGAGCGAAGACAGGAGCACAAGGCCCGCTCTCTCACCTGCCTATTTCCCCCTGAACCTTCCCCGTCCCTCTCAGAAGGCAGCATGGGCCATCAGGAGGCCTCTGGTAGGCTGGCAACAATAGGACAGTTCTCCACACATGTGTTCCTCTATCATGTGGATGCTCACTGTCTCCCTGGACAGTTCTCCACATGTGTGTTCCTCTGTCATAATGGATGCTCACAGTTTCATTTTCCAGGTGAGGCTTACAGCTTGATGTGGATGCTGTGGCGAGCCTGCCCCTGTGCTGCTCCCTCTCAGGCTGACTAGCCACCCGATCCCGCACCCCGTTCTCTGCTTCTCCCACTCCATATCCCATGGTCAAGTCTAGCCCCATAAAACCCCATCTTCCCCAGCCCTCTGACCGGCGAAGCCGTGCAGTCGTGGTAGTGTGTCCCTCGCAAGGGAAAGCAGGGGCAGGTACAGCTCGGCCACCTTGGCCTTCACGGTGGCCTCTGTGTAGCGGGAGTCAACATCGTGGCTGCACAGCAGGCTGTGTACAGCGTTAATGGCCTTCTTGTGTAAAAGGGATGCCCTGTGGAGTGACAGGGTACTCAGCATGGTGCAGACATGGCTCCTGGCCCATGTCACACTCCTCCGGTCACACCCAGGCCCCATGCTCACCCCTCAGCTTCAGGGTCCAGGGCTAGGGCCAGCTCCGTCAGGAGGAGTCCAGAGAGAAAGTGCTGCTGCCTGAAAGGCCCACTTAGCTCGAACATGCTGATCACTTTAGGGTCAGGGGCCTGGCTGGAGAAGGTGGAGCTCTGTAGATGGTAGAGTGGATGAGGTAAAAGGTCACAACCATGGCCACCATGACAGTAACTGAATTAGCATCAAGAGCTGGAGATGAGTGGTTGGGATGGTAGAGATGAACCCACAGATCCTAAATCTGGATATTTCCCACTTTCCCCTCCTAAAAGTACTTCAGGAGGGGTCAGGAAGAGGGCTCAGCTAGGGAAGGCACTTTCCACCAAAGCTAACAACCTGAGTTTGATCCCCAAGGCACACATGGTGGACGGAGAACCGACTCCCGTAAGTTGTTCTCTGAGTGCCATGCTGTTATCACAGCACACAAGTGCTCCCCATAAAGTAAATACAATTTTAAATTAATAGTATCTCCCAATAAAGTGTCATCATGATATTATTTTGCTCACTTATTGTAGGATGACAGTATCAGTGCAATAGTACTGTCCATGGGCACAGGGTTAAAGGTCAGAGGAACCAGAGAGATGGCTCAGCAGTTGAGAGCACTGGCTGCTCTTCCAGAGGACCTGAGTTCATTTCCCAGCATCTACATAGTGGTTCACAACCATCTGCAATGCCAGTTCTAGGGGACCAAGTGCCCTCTTCTAGCCTGCACTGATACCAGGCATGCATGTGGTGCAGTCATACACATAAAATAAAAACAAATAAATCCTTAAAGGTCAGAGGTGAGAGGTCAGGGATAACCCATCTGCGAGGGGGGAGGGCATGGAGTAAAACTCAAAAGGCTGAGTAACAGCAGACTGAATGCAAGTCCAAGGACTGGGTCTGTGGGTCAGAAGGAGTCATTTTTGCTAGGACATCTCTGAGAAGTCAGGGTGAAGACTCAGAGGTGAAGAGTCAAAGGTCAAGGGTGTGCCAGGGCAGTATACCACAAGAAAGTGAACAGACATGCAGAAGACAGGATGAATGTGTGCCACTTAAGGTGAAAGCTGGGAGGAGGAGGAGGCCCACCTACCTGGGAAGTAGTGGAGGACACCGAGGGGGAGGGGGAGGCTGGGGGCGACAGGGGGCTGCAGGGGAGATTAAGGGTCACATAGTGCTCATGGCTACACAGGATGCGGGTGAAGTCCATTCGAAGGGTCAGCAGTGCAGTTGGATTGGGAGCAGACTGCAGCCGAGTGGCCACCTGCAAGAAAGGAGATGCAGGGGTGAGATTAACATTCTCCTGCTTTTAGACTCCATGGGTCCCACGATGCCATCTGCCACCCTCCATGTCTTCCATCATGCACACCTACCTGCTTGTAGTGAGCTCGTACCAGGCTGAAGATGTAGCCTCGATCCGCTATGGACAGGAGGTCACTGAGGAAGAAGGCCAGGCTAGCGTTGAGGCGTTCAGCCAGCTCCATGTCCTGGGGACACGGGACCTCTCAGTCCATATTGACAGTGCCCAGCCTGGCTCACCTCTGCATGACTTCCTTAACTCTCGGGTCTTCATCCCCTACTTCCTCCCCCTCTATGATCCACTCACAACACTCATTGAACTTTATTTTTCTTATCTGAGACAGGGTCTCGTGATGCAGCCTAGCTGACCTAGCTCACTGTAATCCAGGCTGGGATCAAGTGCAGAGATCTCCCAGCCTCCACACCCCAGAGCTGTGATCAAGCAGAGAGACCTCCCAGCCTCCACACCCCAGGC
>LOJH01003370.1:8734-39541 GCA_001685095.1 Ellobius talpinus | reverse complement strand
TTACCTCACTCAAAATAATGTTTTCTAGCTCCATCCATTTTCCTTGTGCTTCTTTTAACAGCTGTGCTCAGTTCACTGGCCCGTTTTCTGGTTGGCTGTTTGGGCTTGCTTTTTAGTTTTTGAAGCACCTTGTATGTTCCATATCTTAAGCCCTGTCTGGAGCATAGCTAGCAAAGGTTTGCTCCCGTTCTGTAGACTGCTCGCCCTGTTTTCAATTTTGTTTGCTGTGCAGAAACCTTCTAACTCGTGGGATGACTGACTCCCTGTGAGCTGCAGCTCTCTTCACAAAGTCCTTGCTCACACCTAGATCTGAACATGCTTTTCCTATGTTCCCTTCTAGCAGGCTCAGTGTCTCCAGCTCTGAGGTATCTGATCCACTATGAATTCATTTTTGTGGCAGGATGAGAAGCGTGGCTCTGAGTCCTCTGTGGGTAACTATCAAGTATGGCTTGCTGGATGGCCTGTTTTCATCAGTGTATGTGTTTGACACCTTTGAAGAAACTAGATGCCTATGGTTGTGTAGGTTTGTTTCTGCATCCTCTGTTGTGCTTCATTGATCTTTATGTCTGTGTTTGGGCAGAACCATGCTGTCTTTGCTGTTATGGCTCTATAGTAGAGTTTGAATTCAGATATTGTGACACCAGTATTCTTTTTGTTTACAATTACTTTGGTTGTCTTTTCTCTTTTTTTAAGTTTTTTTTTCTAGTTCTGTAAAGAATGCTATTGGAATTTTGATGGAATTAGCACTGGATCTATAGAGACTTCAACATGTAGACTGCACTTGCCCTCTACACCCCAATGTGATTTCAACACCTGAAAGAAGGTCATGTGCTCTGAGCCCTAACATTCCTACCTAATGCCTGCCATCAACCAGACTGATGAGTCCCTGCTGAGCCAAGACTCAGATCATAAAAACATAGGTGAATTTAGACACAGACAAAACTGATGCTCACTGGAGACCTCAAACAGCTCACGAGAGTCACAGCATACACTTACTGAGAACCTCATACACAAACACATGAAAGAAAGTTAGGGGAACAAAGTGCCTCCCCTAAGGCGGTGTCCATTCTGTCAGGATAAGCCCATAGGAGGTACAGATGCTGCTGACTGCTGTGGGGACAGTGGAGGGGGAGTAAATAAGTGTGCCCTGTGAACTGGGGCAGGCAGGGGAGGAAGTCGCACAGGGAAACAAGAGTCCCCCTTTTCACAAAGCTGCAAGCAGCCCATTTAAAGTGCTGTAGCCGTTCATCCTAACTTCTCAATAAATGCTAGCTGATAAGTGCTAATATTATGACTCAATGAATGTAATGTGTTTAACACACAGCATCAGCCTCCGACTCTGCGGGGTGATTAATGATCCAGCCTGCTCCATTATTGCATTGAGAACAAACCCTTGATACACCAGATCTCTACTGCTATGGTTACCTACTTGTATGTCAACCCCCCAGCCCCACTCCACCATCATGAGTCCCTGCACATGAAGACTGTTTGGTGCTTATTACAATACCCCCAGAACAGAGGCGTCTATATAAACAGACACTCAGTCGATGTCAACTGACAAGTGGCGCACGACACTCCTCTGTCTACTGCCTGGAGAGTATGGATCACTGCTTCATGCATCCTAACCTCAGCCAATTTGCCTAAGATGTTCCATGTAACTCACAGCCCCTGCTGATCTCGCCTCCCACCACCATGCCCTGCGCGGTCAGCCACTCCCTTTTCTGTGGGTGCTGAGCAGCAGGCACAGACTCCAGCTGCTAACAGGCATAGTGGGGCCCCTGTAAGCTCATGATTCTGTTTCTTCCATCAATTCCTCACTGCCTTGGCAGCAGCAATGTGGCTTATTCATCCAAGGATCCTTAATGCCTGGCAAGGAGGCCTGGTGCATGGTGGGTACTTAACTGGTATGTGGGTCAAGATGAGAGCCTGACACCAGAAAAATCTTCTGGTTTTGCTGTGCATGCTCAAGTGTGTAAGGATGCAATGCCAAGGCTCCAGGGATTTGCTGGGTGGAGGGTTCACTTTGGCTGTTTTGCTCAAGTTCCTGGATATTTAGTATACGTTATAATTACAGCTCAATTGAGAACCTGGAAGCCAACCCAACCTCCACAGTATATGCCAGGATGTGACATATCTTCCAGAAACGACCTGGAACATACAGTGGTGACATCCTGCATCAATAAGAAAAGCAGTGATTGAGACACATCCTTGCCATGTTTCCACCTGGTCAAAGAGGCTAGGACCAAGCACTGCAACAGAAGAGAACTTTAGGGGAAGGAAGAGTCCGAGTCAAGACCAAGCTAGCTTAGCCACGCCTTCAAACGCCCCAGTTCTCATTCAGCTCAGCACTACCAATCCAAGAGCTCATTCTCATGCAGAAAACCAGCCTGTGATAGTGACTATCACTTGTTATTTTTCCAACTAGGCAAGGGTCCAGTTACTACCATGGGTAGGTGTGAGTGAGACCCAGGACAAACTAGCTCACCAGTGAGCCCTGAGTACGTGGCGCCTCCTCTGTGGTTCAGAGTCCTCCAGTAAAACACTGAAGCTTTTGCAAAGACAGATTTGCAGCACTTGTTTCCTGACAAAAACTCTCTGCCATCTTGTCATTGAGGTTCAGGCTTTGACAGCTGCCAATCAGCAACCTCAAAATCCGCATGTCTTTCAGAAAAGTTCCTCGGCAACATTTAATCTCTCATTTAGCAAAAGGCTGCGCAAAAAGCAAAACAGAAACCTCACGCAGCAGCACAAATAAGACTAAGAAAGAAGATGTGGTCCCTAAGCCAGCAAACACACAGAACACAGGAGCAGGGTCCTAACTCGAGCCTCTGCAGCCAGCTGGCGAAATGATCACCTCACAAACAAGACCAAAGACATTTCTGGGTCTGAGAGACCTGACAGTCTAGCTTTTATTCACAAGTATGGGGTTTTGTAGATTTCCATTTAACTCTCTGAGAAACGTAGGAAGTGGAGGTGGGCTTAAAGTGGCTTTTATTGTCTAGAAATGCAGCCAGCTGACAGTGACCATTTTAACTCTTACTGAACCTCACTGCTTCCACAAAATAATGGCAAATGTCCCCTTCCGAAACAACAAGTGCAAGTGGAAAGGGCAGAACCACTTGAAGTTTTCAAAAGAAGTACCTTCCATTCTTAAGACCTGTAAATGAAGAGCCGGGAACAAATTTAATGACTGGCCACAGGAGCTGTGGGGCAAAGTTCAAAGATGCCAAGGGAAGTAACAGAAAAGCCCTGCAGTCTCACCCGGAGTCCCCTAGAAGCACACCACATGAAGGCCCCATTCGAGAGGCACGCCCACTCGCCAGGGGGGGTGTCAGTCTCAGCATGAAGGCCCCACTTGCAGGACACACCCACTCGCGGGACACGCCCACTCGCGGGGCCGTCTCAAGGCTGATCACGTGGTGCTCCAAAAACTCTTTCCTCTCTTTCCAGGATCTTCTCTTAGTCCATCAAATCTCTCCAGAATACTGCAAAATCGGCCAGGACATCCTGCTCCACTTCCCAGATGGGAGGACCTTTCACTTTCTCTTCTGCCAGGAACTATAACTTTGTCCAGATGCCTTGGCCCTCATTCCAATCAACGCTATCAAAGCCATAGGAGAGCCACAACAGCGATGCTGGCCTTAAAGGCTCTCAATACTCAGTCCATCTTCTTATATTCCCTTAGTGCCATCCTTGAGAAACATCAGAAACTCCCCCTGACAAGTGACAGCATGCTGAGCTCTGTCCTCAGCACCCTACTGCCCCCAAGATTCAGACACACAGACACAGGACATGGGGCAACTTGGCCAAGATCAAACCATGAGGAAAGGTATCCTGCATCCATCCACATATCCCATGTGCTCACAGAATCTCTCACTGAGCTGTCAGAAACAGGTTAGTCATGTGGAAGTATTACCAAGAGGCCACAGCCTGCCTTGATGTGGCTCAAACAGGTGTTGTGGCCATGTGCACCCACAGGCATGAGGCTTAGCAAAGCCGGAGACTGGGCAGCCTCACTCAGTCCTGAAGCGGGCACAAGCCAGGCAGTCACAGCCCATCACTCCGTGTGGCAGCTGCTCTAAATACCACAAGAAAAAAAACAGGAGATGGCACTTTAATATGAATAACCACTTCCAAGAATGGCCACTTTTCTGTAATATCCAAAAAGGGCAAATTTTTTTAATAAATAAAAATATCTCTGACTGCAATACTTACTATAAAGCTATAGTAATCAAGGCAGTGTGGTTTTCGCAAATGGACAAACAAAACAGTTGATAGAGGAGAAAAGAGAATGCAGAAATAGCCACGTTAAGTACGGTCAATGGGGCTCTGACAAAGGAGTGGAGTGACCCAACGGAGCAAAGGTGGTCCCTCCAGCAGACCAGACAGGACACGGGAAGGCCACCAACCAGGTATTAAACCAAGATGCTAACTGTGGACTTCACAAATAGTACACCAAAATGGACCTCCAATAAAACAAAAACCTCTCTGGAAGGTTCTAAGAGTTCATGGAACTTCTTTGGGGTCTATGAAATTTTCCCCTACAAGTTGATAAATGAAAATTATAGGTAGCATTTGGTATAGTGATAGATTTTTAAATATAGCTCCAAAGTCACATCCATAAGAGAAAGAGCTGATGAAGTAGATGTCATTAAAATTGAAAACTGCTGTTTTGCAGATAAGCTGCCGAGAGAATGGGAAAACGAGATGCATGCTGGGAGGAAATATTTGTCAAAGATATTGCTAAAGGACTGTTATGCATATTATAGAAGCAGAGAACAAAGAACCTGGTTTTCAAATGGAATCACCAGGGAAGACATTCAGACAAGCATAGGAAGAAATGCTCAATGTACTCGCTAAACTAAAACAAGATCCCACCACACACTTTAGTCCAGAACACTGACAGTTCCAAATGCTGGCCAGGACACAGAGCGGTGGAAACTGTCACCCATCGTCTGCGGGAGTGAAAAGCGGCCATATGACACAGTCACTGTGCTTCTTAACGCTGGCCCAGAGGAGCTGAAACACTAGATTCACACAGAACCTTCACACGGATGCTTATGCTTATTCATGAGAGTCAGCCTCCAAAACCACCAAGATTTGTGAGGTGAATGTACACGTGCCTGATGTCATTCTAGAGAAAGGAGAAGTATGGAGATTATGAAAGGATGTGTGGCTGCGGGGCCTGGGCTGGACAGAGTGCAGAGGACCTATGGGAGGATGCAAGGATTTTGTGTGACTCCATAATGGCAGATCCATCATCATACTCAAAACCCAAAGACTATCCAGCACCAATAGTGAGCCCTGACGTGAGCTGTGGGCTGAGGGTACAGATATGCTATGTTGGCTCACTGGCTGGAGCAGATGCTCCATCAGGTGGGAATACTGGCTGGTAGGGAAGGCCATGTCTCTGAGGAGAAAGGGGATCACAGAACTCTGCACTGTATGGTCATTTTTCCTGTGGATCTGAAATTGCTTTGAAAATAATTTTTTAATATAATTTACTTTTTTATGGATGTGCAACACGTGTGCCTTGTGCCCACAGAAGCTAGAAGAGGGTGCGGGATCCCTGGGAACAGGAGTTACAGATGACTGTGAGCCACCACATAGGCTTAAAAACAAACCCAGGTCTTCTGCAAGAGCAGCAAATGCTTTTAACTACTGAGACATCTCACCAGCCCAAAACCTATTTTTTAATAAAACAAAATCACACAGAATAAAGCAAATTGATAGAAAGAAAATAATAAAAGTCTTATGTAATCTATATTTTTTTAAGAAGGGAGAGGAGAAGGGCCAGTGGGATAGCTCAGCAGATGAGGAAGCTTGCTGCCCAGCCTGATGACCTAAGCTTGATCCCTAGAACCACAGAGTGGAAGGAGAGAACTGACCCTTGCAAGTCATTTTCCGACATCCACTTGCAAGCTGTGGCATGCACTCACACGTGTGTATACACACAGAGACACACTCACGCATGCAGGCATGCACACATACAACCAAATACATAATTTTAACTTTTTCATTAAGAAGACTTGCTTTCAGAGCTGTTACTGGTAAAGAAGACATAAAAATAACCCATCCTTCCACTACAAAACTGCATCCTAAACATGGCAGAGGGCTCTAAACAGCAAGAGCCACTCCGGGTCATACTGCTGTCACCTCATAGCAACTAGGTGTGTCTTTGCAAAAGCTGGAGGTCAGCCTGGAAAGAGGACTGGAGAGCTTCCACTGGTGCGGGAGGCAGGCTGAGGCTGGTCAGACATCATCCTGTCTGTCCCATCCCTTCCACATCGCTGCTACAGGAAGAACAAGCCGGGGAATGCCAGAGGGTGGCATTCCACACTCCATGGGCTTTGTTCTCTACATTTCTCTTCCAAAGAGGAAGAAAGTGGCTAAATGGGATGTAGTGGTGGCTACGAAGAGGCCAGGAATTTGGGAATGGCTGTCCTAGTCACCAATTCTTAGAATCTGGGCGCTCCATCTATGCATACCCATGAACATACGAGAACACAAGAGCCGTGTTCCCGGGAACAGCAAGCCATCCCTTTACTCTTTCACCCATTTTCAGACTGATTCTCAGGTAAGCCTCTTAAAAACATACCAGACACAAGGACCGAGTCCAGGCTCATTTAGATGCCAAATTCCTCATCCCACTCAGTCTGACCTTGGCTCCCCAAAGTCTTACAATTTCTACCTCACTCATCATCGCCCCTTCTCTTCCTTCTCTTTCTGCTTTCCTCAATTGACCTCTGCCCTGACCCAGCCCCAGCTGGGGCCTCCTTTCTTTCTCCACAACCACCAGGGCCCCTGCAGGATCAGCACAGGGCTTCCCCATCTGCTGGACAGACACGAGCAGACTTCTCAAGGTTAAAAAGACTCTCAAACACCCCTGCTCCAGCATCCAGATTCCCCTCCCGACACTGGCATACTGTCCTTGCTGCGGGAACAAGGGAGGGAAGCCCCTAGAATGGCACCCACCATCTTCTGAGTCCTGCAGAGCTGAACTGGAGTGGAGCAGAGCAGCAGAGGGCACCAGAGGGCACCAGAGGGCACCAGAGGGCAGATGGGAGGTGACTATGCAGAGCCCACAGTGGCCTGCAACAGTCACCCCATTTGAAGATTTTAAGCACCTGTTGTGCCCAGGTTACATGTGGCATTCTGCCAAGGGCATGCTGCATGGTCTCGGCAGTGCTCTGAGAGCTAAGGAAGGGCCTGTAGTGACAGCTGCAGCAGAACTATTCAGACAGTGGAGACAGCCCAAGGAGCCTACAGAGGGTCACAGAGCCCAGAGCAGCTCCAACACCAAGGATCAGTCACATCTGTCTACAGCCCCACCTCCCCTCAGGAAGGCCAATCATGCAACTGGTGACCAACAAACCTTAGATTCCACCTCATCTCTTGTGGGGACAAAGTGACAGAACAGATGGAAAACCACATTAGATCAGACAATTAAATGGGGTCTGGAAGGCCCAGGCTGGAGGAATCCAAACACAGCTGAGAGCAGACAGGAGCTGAGGGCCCCCATGAGTCTGTCCATCCCAAGTCACAGCAAAGTGACCATCACAGGGTTATCATATGCTCTGTATAAGCATCCTGCCTGCCCTCTGCTACCTCCTCACTCCAGTCCAGCTCTTCCAGCACATGAAGAGAGTGGATAGCATTCTAGAGGCGCCCTCAGTTCCAGTGGCAAGGGCCATAAAATCTATGCAGCGTCTAAGACCTTCTGGAAAGAATCCCAAATCCGTCTCTTGACCCCTTGCCCACAATCCTGACAGCTAAGATGAAAGTAAGGGACAGGACCCAGCAAGATGGTTCAACAGGCAAAGCATCTGCCACCAAGCCTGGCGACCTGAGATCTATCTCTGAAACCCATGTGACTGGAGAGAAATGACTCCTACATCTTGCCCTCTGACCTCTGCATGCACACCATAGTGCCCCCCCACACATAATAAATAAATTAGCTTAAATATATATCTTTAAAGTCAAGGACAAAATCTACTTCAAAGTGACACCACACAATAATGTTGTGGCACATGCCTGTACTCCTACCAATTGGGAGGCCACGGCAGGAGAACTGAGAGTCCCAGGCCACCCTGGGCTAGTGAGTTCAAGGCCAGCCTGAGTTACATCATGAAACCTTGTCTCCAAAAACTTAAATAAATAAAAGCCACTGTCTAGAGTGTGTCACAGTCACTGACAGTACTGAACACAGACAAATGCCAAGGTCCATGTGTCACTGTTTTAAAAATACCCTTCAGCAGGGGCGCAGGATGGAGGAGACCTGTCTAGCAAGGTCATAGGAGAGACAGGCTCTTCTGTGAGCTAACATGAAAGGACAACACCAGCAGGTCACAGGAATGGAAAGCTGCTCAGGAGACCTCTGCCTGCCATCTCGCCCCTGTGGCTGCTCTGAAAACAGAATTCCAGGGTTGTGGGGACTGGGAGTGGAGGTGGGGGGTACCTCCCTCCATAAGCCTGCTATATACCTGAGCACAAATGTCCCACTTGGCTGCCAAGTGACCCCTCACCCAGGCCAGGCTCTCCTCAGCAGGCCAGGCTCTCTTTCCCTCTCTTCACCAATCTGAAGAGTCCCTTGTCCCGCTGGGCCCCAACCTCTATCTTACTCCAACACAGTCATCTTGCTTACCTCCTGGGAACCCTTCTCCCCTCAGCAACAAAGACATCGTGAAACAACTCTGAAGGACTATTCTGGGACAGTGATGGATGGGACCTCATCAGAACCAGGACTGCTTATGATGCACACCTCTTGCCCCAGTTCTTCCTCTGTTTAAACCTAAAGCCCATTTCAGTTAACCAGAAAGTGGACTTGGGGCCCCTGAGCCCCCAAACTGCTCCTCTTCCTAAGGTGGCCACAATGAATGAAACTCTTAGCTGTGTTTGCCTTAAAGACAGGAGGGGCTGCCCTTCCTAAAATGATCGGCTCTCAGTGTGTGCTCTGCCAGGGGTTTCAGTCAAGTGCACAGCAAGTGCCAAACCTGGCCTGCCCACCACCTACTGTTTTATTGGGGGGTGTGGGGGGCACAGACAGGGATTGTGTGGGGTTTTTTTGCCACAGGACTACTCTCTGTAAACCAGACTGGCCTCGAATTTACGGCCATCCTTCTTCTACCCTGGCCCCCTCAAGTGCTGGATTCCAGATATTGGCCACTATTCCTGCCCCTGCCATCTACCATCTACACTTGCCGGGTAGTCCTCGTGATTTACACGTGACTGGTGCTGCTTTCAAACCCCTCTGAACAACAGGGACCGTGGCCCCAAGGGCTGGAAGGCTTACCACCTGCCCTTCACAGAACAGCGGGTCTCATCTCTGAGGCAAGTGACTCCCTTCTAAAGACTCTGGTCTCCTGGGAATGGAGGTGACAACATGAAGAGCTGCTCGGGAAGGCTGGCACTAAAGAGTCTGGAGAGGGTGACATCTGAGCACAACTATTCATCAGTGGCCAGAGAGGGATTTGTGATTGAGAGTGGGAGCACTGGGGATCGATCTGCACCCTACTGGGAGGGTGAGTCAGTTCTCTCCGATTGAAGGCCAAACCATCACTAGCTCTGGGCCCCATCTAAAGCAGTAATCAAGAGAAGGAATTTGTCTCTGACTAATAAAGACTTTGACCAAACTGAGCATTGTATTTGTCTATAGTTATTACACATAGCTGTGTTTTAATATTATTATTACAGAATCAGAATCTGCCACAAATGCACAGTAGAGTGTATACACACATCCAAATCTATATATTCCAGAAAGGTACATTGATTTTTGCTAACCTAACAACACTTCATAAGATAAGTAAAAACATTAGGACCTAAAGTATTGTGTTGGTGACCGGCCATGGTGATGGCCTCAAGGGCAATTTCTGACCTCGACTAACCAAGATGCAAAAACAAGGCCACAAGGTGGGCTCCAGAACTTCCTGTCATGACACCGCTGCTATGAGAGACTGTGAAGGGAAGGACTTGGCTACCTTTGAACCACAGGTGCCCACTACCATCCCACAATACTCAGCAGATGCTCAAATGCACAATGTGAATGGAAACAAAGCAACTTCTACCCGAGTCCGGGTCCTCAGTACCTTTGTTGAAGTCCTTGGGGTCTAGTGACAGACTGTAACCGGGCAGCGTCTCCAGAAGGAGCTTATAGCAGGCCCTCCAGCCAGGCTCCGCGATGCTAGGGGCCACACATTGCATGGCAGCCACGCGCTTGAAGAATGCTGACTTGCGGTGGAAGCCAATCAGCTCGTAGAGCTCAGATAGGATGCTGTAGCGCTGGATTTTCTCTTCTTCAGAGAGCTGAAGCACAGAGAGAAAGCAAGAAGCATAATGCACCTAGAATCTGAGGCTTTGGGGGACCCTTGTGAACACCCCAAGACCTTTCATGAGCCAGGGGACAAGCACATCCAGCCTTTGGCTAAGAAGGCCCAGGTTCTCGGGCACAACGGGGTTGCCACACAATGCAGAAGACATCCTTCATAAGAAGGAACAAGAATCCATCATGACAAGACAAACGGGGAAGGGACTTTGTTGGGCTCCTTAGAACATATCGTGTGGAGCTGCATGACTAGCAGGTGATAACAATGCCACCTAACTTAGACTTAAGACTTCCTGGCTTACAAGCACGCCTCTTCCAGGCAAGGCCTAGTACAGCTTCTCAAGGGTGATGGGACCAAAACACCCCTGGTGGTAAGCACCCACTAGATACCCACAAACCACAGGCCTTGTTTTTTAAGTCAGCTAACATTCGATAACTAGACCCACTTCATTGTAGTCAAGGGGTTGTGTCAAACTGTCACTCATGCTGGGGTGGGCCAGCTGTCCTTGAGTTATTTCTGTTGCTCTAAAGGATTGACATCGGCCCAAGACACCCCAAGACCAAGTTCTCAGCACAAAGGAGATGTATTTGCCACAGAGGGACAAAGGGCAGGGAATAAGAGACAAAGACAGAAGACAGGGGAGGATGAGAGATAGAAGGGGAAGGGATCAAGAGAGAGACCCAGAGGGATATTTGTCCTGGGAGTGGGCACAAAGGACTCTAGATAAAGAGACAGATGTGGCCCATAGGCAAATGGTGGTTTAGAAAGGAAAAGGGGGAAACCCTGAATTATGATGAGGTGTTTAATTTTAATTGGGCATGTTAATCAGGTGAGTCAAAGGGGACTTTTGGTTGCTGAACTTCAATACATTGATAAATGGACATTGCTAGTCAGCCTCGTGGGAGACAAGGCACCTGTGCACAGGCGGCAGCCCTCACCAGACACCAAACCCGTGTTGCTGGCCCTGGAAAAGCACCCTGTGCTGTTCAGAACCCCCAGGTCTGCAGTATTTGGCCGGAGCAGCCTGACGGAACCGACGGAACTGTGTGGACTGCTCAGGAGTCGTGCAGTACACAAAACACAGCCCAGATGCCTCACAGTCATGCCAGGTCTCTATGGCAGTCCCAGCCACAGCCACCAGAGAAAGCAAGGCCATTCCCATGTTTCTATACTGCACCCACGGGGAGACTACAGGAAATGTAGGAAGCAAGAGCCTCCCCCTTGGGGCCTGTGCACTTACAACAGGTAGATTCCCAGCTTAGAACCCATGGGGAAGATTCTAGAAAGCCGAGAAACAAAATAAGTACGGCGTGTATGGTGAACACTTCAGACAAGGGTCAGCAAGGGCTAAGTGAGTGCAGGAGTTCTGGGGTACAGGAGTCTCCAGCTATATGCATACACAAATGCATACACACATGCACACATGCATACACACACATGCACACACATACACATATGCACACACGCATACATACACATGCACGCCCGCACATACATGCACACACATATGCACACATACACACACGCATATACACACATGCACACACACATGCGTGCATGCTCACACACACATGCATGTGCACACATGCACAACCCACATGTGTCCTAAATCCCTCACGCTATCTCCTTGACGCTCACCTGGTAACATGCTCTCATATATAACCTCTACCCCACAGTGCCACTCCTTTTCTCCTGCAATGCTCACACTGAGCCCCTCCCCCTGCCCTGGGGCAGCCAGACTCTTCTAGAGTGGCAGCATCAGTTCCCACCCATGGGGATGACGCACAAGGACCACACTGTGCCATGTCTGATCACAGATGTTTGATGTCACAGGAGCTCGTGGCTTTTGCCATGCTGCTGGTGTTACTTTGCGTTCCCTGATAACCAGGCGCTGAGCACTCTTCCCTTTGATTACTGGCCACACTTTTATCTCCCGTTAGGAGGTATTTGTTCAAAGCTTCTGGCAGTTTTTTAAATTAGACCATTCATCTTACTATGGAGCCAGGCTCACTCGTCACAGGTTCCAAAGCTAAGTCCTTAGTCATACATGTTTGGTGAATATTTTCTCCCAGTCTGATGCCAATTTTCTTTCCTAAGAGAATCATCTGATAAGCAGGGACATGTCATGTGACAGAGCTCACACTATCAATTCCTTCTCTCTTGGTTAGCATTCCTTGTGTCCTAGGTCTAAAAAATTTAGGTCCAATGCCTCTAGAAGTGTTTTGACCGGGTCTATGATCCATGGACACCAAACTTGCACAGGACGTAGCCTTGTTTCAGAAGACTCTATTGTGCCACATTCAGCCATGGCAGGGAACAAGGAGAGGGGTAAAAGAAGAGGCAAATATGTTGACTGCCTCCATCCCATACTGGGAGACCCCTAGACCCTCACTTGGACATCCTGCACACTGAACATGACAACAGATGCTGATGATGGTAGCCTCGGCCAGGGTCCTTTCCCGCAGATAACAGCAAACAGAGGGTCCAAACCCTTGACCTCCGTCCTCCATGATTCCCATGGAGGGAGCCCACTTCTATTGCAGGCAGAAGGCTCTCACAGTCCGGGATTCTTCACACCATATGAATGCACCAGGACACAAAAGATGAGCATTCCCCATAGATGGAACTGGAATTACTTCAGACTCTGGGAAAACTCCCTTGTGGAGAAGTCCAGGCACAAGAGGTTTCCAGTTGGCATGTTGCCACTGACCAGGAAGCCTCCGGTGAACACAAGCCCTGGAAGCCTGGGGGCAAAGCTGCGCCGAGCTAATGTGGGCAGCCCAAGGATCTGGGGGAGTGCAAAGCGGTCCTGGGCAAAATCCTGAGAGGCAATCAAGCCCCCACACTCATTTCTGACCCCCGCTCTTGTAGGGGGCATTAATCATCACAGTTTGTTCTAATTCTTCAGCAGGCTGCAAAGTCACGGCCTCTGGGTCCAGGGCCCAGATGTTTATGCAAATTTCTGGCAGAAGCATCTGGAAGACACTCAAGATAAAGAGGCCTTAGTCAGAAGACAGATCATTCTGGTATATCACCATTCTACTTCCAACCGGAAAGTAGGCAGAAACCCAGCTGATTCTAACAGTAGAAGGGTAGTGGGGCATTGTTAGAACATTCTGGCAAAGCCGGGCAGAGAACAGCCCAGTGCACTTAGTAGGTCTGAGTCACAGTCCATCAAAGTCACCAGCTCTGCCATTATAACTTCTTCTCTGAGAAAGGGAGGGCAGTCTAATTTTTTGGTGGCTGGGAAGACTAAATGAAATAATGTGGACATTTAGGACAATGGGAAACATAACTGTCAACAGAGTCCTCAAGACTTCTAAAGGAGTGATTTCATTTTTGAGGGGNGTGTGTGTGTGTGTGTGTGTGTGTGTGTGTGTGTGTGTGTTATGGGCACATGAATACAGGTGCCCATGGAAGCCAGAAGAAGGCATAAGATCCTCGGCATAAGAATTCCAGGAGGCCGGAACCCACCAGATACGGTTGCTGGGAACTTTTATCTGTGCAAGCGCTCCTAACACCTAGCAGCGAGCCATCTCTCCAGCCCCTGTGGATAAAGACTTTTCAGATCACAGGTTACAACTGAATGAGTCAGCCAGGAATGCTAAAGAAAACAGCTTGGCCCTTTCAACCTTCAAAACTGCAGGAACTCACTGAGCTCTGCAGAGCAAGGCATTACAGGAAGGGGCTTTGAAATAGCCCAGGATGGCACTGCATGCTGATGTGGACAAGGCGGGAAGGGAACAGCTAGTCTGGACACTCTCCAGTATACAAGACCCATTCTGTTCTCTACACATCTGCAGCTCTCAGACAGAAAGACTATATATTCCAAACTACACGGAACTTCCACTTAGCCTAGCATAATAGCGCATACAGGTAAGCCCAGCAAGGTACCAACCAGCTGGAACCAAAGTGTCACTTGAGTCTCAGAGTTGGGGACCAACATGAGCAGCATGGAGAGACACCCACCTCAAAAATACTTAATTTACCTTAGAAAATAAGGCAAATTATATATTTGTATTTATATACTTAAAAAAAGCTAAAACCAGCCACTTTTCAAATACTGCCTGTTTTTATAAAGAATTCTTTGCTAATCTTTATGAACTTTGTTTTTTAAGGTACAGCTCCAAATAGAACAGAACCTTGAAGGTGTAGGACCCAGCCATGACAAGCTCAATAGAGGCCTGAGTCTCAGTAGTTCACCCTCGGGCAATACCTGGTTCCGAGAAAGACCACAAACTGAGACCACCCAGGCACACCCAGGAACAGACCATCCAAAGGGAATTTCTAATATTCCAACCTTTGTAGATAGGATGACCTGCCAGCACATGTCCATAGCTTTTCACCAGGACACCCCTAGACAAATGTCAGCCAATCAGGATTGAACCTGTCACCCCACACCCTGCTAAAGTAACTTTTCTAGTTTTTGCCTTGAAATAGTGCTCTCTAGAAGGGGGGGTGCCTCCTCTCGTTGCACAGGCGAGGTCCCTGGTGGCTTGTAATCGTGCACCCAATAAACCTTGCTTTTGCATTTCAGTGAGTCCATCTCCCTGGTGGTCTGTTGGGGTCCCCACGGACTGGGCATAACAAAGGGACAGAGAAAATTGAGAGTGGTGAATTGGGAGAATGGGAAGACCATCTGCTGTCTACCATAATGACACTGGGAAATCCGAGAACACCTCATCTAATCCAGAAAATGAGAGGAAACAGAAAGTGACCAAAGCAAAATACAAACGAGTTAAACAAAACCAACAAATAAAAATAAAAACTGAAAATTTTATTAAATTTTGTTAAGTCATGGAGAGTGAATACCAAACGTTTCCTTGGGCTGAGAATACAGCTCAGCAGCTCATGGGTGGAGCTCTTGCCTAGTGTGTGTGAAGCCTAGGGTTCAATCCACAGGGAAAAAGGGGAGGCGGGAAGGAAAGAGAATGAAAAGGAAAAAAACAATGGGAAGGATATATTGGCTTTTTATTACAGACAATCTATGTTCGGGGTGAAAGACAACATTGTTTTGATTTGTAGGGAGGTTGAGCAGGTTGAGATGGGGTCTTCCTATGTAGCCTAGGCTAGTCTGGGGCTCACTATGTAACCAGATTAGTCCCAAACTCTCTGCCCTCCTCCCCACAGCCTGCAGAGTGCTGTGGTTACAGGCACACACATCTATCTATGATGGTTAAGATGGCTAAACTCTCCAAATTCATCTACAGAGTCAATGAAATCTGCATGCAAATTCCTCTAACTTCTTAAAAGAAAAAAAAAACTGACAGGCTAATCCTAAACTTCATACGGAAATGCAAGAGACCCAGAATAGCCAGAAAAAAATCCTAAAAAGAACAAAGTTAAGAAACTTATACTTCCAACACTAAACTTTACCACATAAAAAGTCAAGCATGGTGGCACATGCTTGTAATCCCAGCCCTCGGGAGGCTAAAGCAGAAGAACTACCCAGAATTTGAGGCTAGCCTGCTCTACACAGCAAGTACCAGACCAGCCTGGGCTACATAGAAACAGCCTGTCAGAAAGAAAATGGGAGCTTTGGGAACAGTAATTTCTCCTGAACCACAGCAAAAGCATAAAACCACACCAAAGTAAGCTAAAGTATAGAGAAACTGAACTTCATCAAAAGCAGAAATGCATGTCTTTGAAAGACATCAAGGAAGGGTGGTAGTGCTGGGCGGTGGTGGCAGATACCTTTAATCCCAGCACTTGGGAAGCAGAGGCAGGTGGGTCTCCGTGAGTTTGAGGCCAGCCTGGACTATAGAGAAAGTTCCAGAACAGTCAGGGCTACATAGAGAAACCCTGCTCAAAAACTTAAAAAATATAAAAAATTTAAAAAAAGGAAGAAAGGAAGGAGGGAAGGAAGGCAAGCAGGCAATAGCCATGGTGGACACTTGGGGTCTCAGCCACTTGGAGGATAAAGTGTGCCCTGGAATTCAAGCCTAGCCTGAGCAACAGAGCAAGAGAAAAAGAAAAAGAAAAACAGTAAAATGGAGCACATTCCTGCAGAGCAGAAACCTGACAAGAAAGCACCTTCCAGATTGCACTCACCCATACAACAAAGAAGCCAGCCAAGGTTTACAGTGGGTGGAACAGTCTGTGTTTGTGTGCATGAGACTGAGTTCAATTCCTGCCCCCAAAGAGATAAAAATGGGAAAGGACTGTAATAGCCATGTGTAAAAATGGGAAAGGACTGTAATAGCCATGTGTGAATGGCCAGCAAGCACATGAAAGGATGTCTAACAACATGGGGCACGAGGAGAATGCAGCTCCAAGCCAGAGCCTGACATCAGTCCCCTCCCACTGCGGTAGCTGCAGTCATGAATGGGAGATGAAGAGGTGGGAAGAGTGTAGTCCTTGGGTTCTGCTGGTAGCTATCTGTGGCCGTCCTCAGAAAGGTCCTTAGGAAGCTACTGAGTGGTATATGGCCCCAGTGTATGTCCACGAGGAGTGTTAACATGCATGGTTCACAAAACTCATGCATGAACGGTCCCAGCAGTGTCAGTCAACAGGGGAAGCCCCTGCTGTTCACCAGGGCACGACGGGGAAAGCTGGGCCTGGAGACA
This sequence comes from Ellobius talpinus, assembly GCA_001685095.1. NCBI lineage: Eukaryota > Metazoa > Chordata > Mammalia > Rodentia > Cricetidae > Ellobius > Ellobius talpinus. Next base: position 22,653 of record LOJH01003370.1, on the reverse strand, counting down.
GAGTGGCCAGTGTCTAGCCCCAGAAAGGAACCAAGTACTGACTTCCACTGTGACGGGAAAAACTTGCAAACACATGCCTGGCAAGCTGGACAGATGAGGACAGGCTCCATGCTCTGGGTGGTGGGCAGCCAAGCATCGGCTGTACCACCCTGGCCATCTTCCAGGAAGCCTTGAAGCACTCCCAAATAAAAACCAAGTCTGCTGTGCATAACAACTAGGAAATAATAAAAACAATTCCTCACAGGAGGGCCTTGAAGTGTTAAATGCAGAAAGGCCGGGCACCTCTTCACAGGAAGCCTGTGCGTCTCTACCAAGCGTTGCCACTGTCATTGCTTAGAGTGGTGCGGCAGCCCCAGAGAACAGCGGTATGAATCATGCTGCAGATTAGGAAGTGTCTGGTCTCCGACAAGCAGTGTGCCTGCACAGACAGGCACAGACGGAGAGATGAATAAGGCCCCGGCCCTTCTCCAGAGTCTGCACGTGTTAGCAAACTCTCCTACTGAAAGCACAGCTTTACCATTCAGCTCAGCTTTAACCTCCGAAGGTAAATACCCTGGAACCTCTACAAAGAAATGAGTGTCTGTGACGTTCATGCATTTGTTTACATTCCACCTTGTTCTGAAGAACCTAAAATCAATTTTTTCAAACACACACCCAATCTAAGTGCACTAACAACAAAAAGATAAAAGAAATCAAGGTAAAGAGAAAATGAGAATATAGTTAATGAAACCAAGGGAAGGTTTGATCAAAAAAATGCCTGCCTACTATACAGTGGGTATAGTTACTCAAGGTGTCTGTGGACTCGGTTCCTAACTACTAAAGCTGGCACGGAAATCCAAGGTTCCTCAAACCTATGAGAACACAGTGGCTTGCACGTCCCCAAAGAGGAATTTTGAAGTAGCCCTCACATCCCCACAGCCACCAGCAGGGCACAGGGGCCTCTGGCTCTCCTGGCACTGGTCACTTCCCTCTTTTACCATCCTTTGTGGTCATAGTGAAGACCTGAAACGGAGCTCAGCAGGCAGTGCCTGGTCCAACCGAGGCTGAGTGGGTCTGGCCACCACAGCCACCAGATACCTCCTGCTTTGACTGTCCCCACAGATTTCCACTCTCCTGCGGCTTCCAGAGCAAGCCACACACCAGAATCTTGTTAGATCAGAAACATCTCAGCTCGCTCTCTCTCTCTCTCTCCTTCCCCAGTGAGGAATCCGTTTCCTTGTAAGAGCCATGAATTCCCCTCGGCTGCCACTGGAAGCCACTGACTTGGCTGGCCAGTGCTGACCTGTCTCAGCATTACCTCAGCCCCAATCTTCTACTTCCCACTTCCCAAGTCTCCTGCCCATCTGACTTGGAGCTCAGACTGACAGAACTACTAGGGATGCAATCACTCCGGGGCCTACCAGGCTCTTGCAGGGTTTCCTTAGCAACAGCTTCATTAAGGAAACCCGTCAAAAACGAAATGCAAAGAGGCTGTTCTTCCATCTGAACAGAGTAACCTGCATAAAATCAGACTGGCTCTGGAAAGGAAATTAACCAGAGACAAAAAGGTTGCAAGTCTCCTCAAAAAAAGCCTCATAAACCAAAATGTTCTGAGAGGGCACACAATCTTTCCGGAACTTAAAGAGGTAAGGAGGTCAAGGACCTGTGCTTTGGTGTGACCTGTCAGATGCCAACCTAGTTTCCCCCTCCGTACTTTCTTACTAGCACTTTCTCTTCAGGTCGCCTGCCATTCTCGGGTGAAAACAGGTATTCAGTTCTTTGTGTTGTTGTTGGTTGGGGGAGCCACAGGATGCAGGGTTGCCTTTAGGAAGCTCAGGGAGGGGGGTTTAAATAGCAGTGGGAGACTGTGAGAGAAGCCCGGGCTCTGCCTTCAGACTCTCCACCCTTAAAACGGGCTGCAAGTGGTGAGGAAGCTGTCCAGACTTTAGGGGTGCCTCCACCAGCCCTGTAAGCGAGCTGCCAGGGTGTGACAGTCAGTGCAGCCTATGTGGCTCCCTCGGGTGCCACAGTGCTTATGTCCCTGGGATGAATGTATCTGGAGCAGCCCCCTAGAAGGTATCCAGTGGGAGCATGTTCTTTTATTCTGTAGAACTGACTCACTTGGGAATTACTTGCCTCTGGGTTTATTGTTTAGCAACCCAGTTCCCCCTCCACTCAGCTCAGCCAGCGTGGCTCATGACTGTTTGCCGCTCACTGGACTTTAAAAGCAGGCAAGCACACACACACACACACACACACACAAACACACACACACACACTGCCTAGTCTGGCTCCTGCCCATCCCAGTGGGAAGGGAATGGAAGTTGGGAGGTAGGGAAGGGAAGGGAAGGAGGCATGAACACACCTGCCAAAGACCCCTCACCTCTCAGTCACTGTCTTATTCAGTGCCTGTGGCACTGTCTCTTTTTCCTAAGCTCCCCTCTGAGGACATGGATGGCTATATTTAGAACACAGGATCTCAAGGAACACATAGATTCATACTGCAAGAAAGAGGCCATGAATGGATGTGAATGAGCAGCAGACTCCTAACCATTCTGGCGAGCCCAGCGGGTGTGCAGTGCTAAGTGTGCATTCTGTAGTAGCAGCGTTTGCAACTTACAAGGAGTGAGGTGGCCACTCTAGCCTCACAGACAACAGGCTGAGAGGGCTCATGACTCCTCTAGTCACACAGGAAGGAGACTGACTGAACCTGGGTCTGGGGACTAAAGTCCCAGCCCTTCTGTGTTCATCTCAACCTCATCATTTGACTGTAAAACCTTTATGTCCAGTACTCGGATCTGGACATAGCCAGCTATTTGCTGTCATTTGGGAGTACCGGACAGTCACCACAAACCAGCCGACACAGGCAGGCCCCCCTGAGCCTACACATGGAAGAGGGATCCTGTGTCTATTCTATAGAGACCCTTCCCAGCACAGCTAAAGCCCCATGTATTATTCACCAGTTCTGATGTCCATGCAGGGTTCTTAAAGACAGAAGAACTTGTGCTAAACACATCTCCGTTCCTTCCAAAATGTCCGCATTTGACCAAAGTCATTCATTCCCATCAGTTTCACAATGGAACACACTTGATCAAGAAGCAAAAACTTGTTCTATTACAGAAAAACTACAGGCCCTGCCTTTCACTGTGATTATAAAACCCCACCAGAACTCATTATTTTGCTGCCTACTCTACTAGCAGGGAAACATCGGGATGAATCAACTACAGCAAAGTGCCTGCCTCTCTGGACAGAAAATGAAAGGCCGGTAACCGCCCTGTGCCGCAGGGCCACATTTGCCACGGAGCACTGCTGCCCTCTAGTGTTTGCCTGAGGCCAAGCACTACAATAGCAGAGCTGATCCAAATTAATGCCCGCGTTTCCAGTGAAAGCATTTTATTTTGTAAAATGTGTGTTTACACGCCCAGCTGTGAAAACAGCTTTGCGGTATGTACAAATCCCCTACCTCTAATCTGTAAAGGTAACTTCAGTAACAAAAGAGGCAAAGCTGAGCTGGCATGGCTGGCAGCCACCAGACCTCCAGCACCAGCTAAGCCTAACAGGCTCCATTCCCCAGGCCTTCCAGGTCAGCTTGAAGCCTCTACTGTGTCTCAAAGCTGTCTCCTGAAACCCCTAAGCCTGGTGACAACAGCACTAGACACTGCAGACCTGTGCAGGGACATAGGACCATCTAATCTAACCTGGGACATAGGACCATCTAACTAAACCTGGCTAAACCAATCTCAGGGCTTCCCTGGACTCTTCCCAGCATACCCGATGAGGTCCAGCACTCTTCACCGGAAGCATGGCTTTATCAGGGTCCCACCCTCTTGCCCGTGAAGTACCCTTGCCCTGTGTCCTACCCTCACTGTCCTTTGACAAACTTTCACCGGCTTGACCCCTGCTGGCCCTCCAGGCTCCAGACCAGTGAAGCTCTTACCCCCACCTCTGCTCTCAGCCACTTTGGTGATCTCGTCCCCCCTCCCTCCCCCCCTTGCTCAGATATTAGTGGGTCTTAACTGTCCTGGAACTCAGTCAATGCACATCTCGCTAAGCTTGTGTATGCCTGGCATGGGACATCCTGCCCTCCAGTCCTCTACAAGAACGGTAGCCTCAGCATCTCAGAAAAACACAGCCTAGGAGGCAGGTGAGATGGCTCAGCAGGCAAAGGTGCTGTCACTGAACCTGACAACTGAAGTTCAATCCCCGTAATCCACATGGGGATGAGAGAGCAAACTATCCAATTTGTCCTCTGACCACATGCACGCTGTGGCACACAAGCCCATACACATGCACAGATACAGACGGATAAAATAAATAACCAGACAGTGGTGGCACATGCCTTTATTCCCAGCACTCAGGAGGCAGAGGCAGGTGGATCTCTGTGAGTTTGAGGCCAGCCTGGTCTACAGAGTGAGTGTCAGAACAGGCTCCAAAGCTACACAGAGAAACCCTATCTCAAAAAAAAAAAAAAACAAAAAAATTAATTATAATACACACACACACACACACACACACTCACTCACAGTGCTTGGCCCAGTGTTGAACCCTGGGTAGAACTAAGTCAAACAGTAAATTTCAGCACTGAGACTGACATCTTGTCTTGGGCCATTTCCCAGGCAATTGAAGCTTCCACATCAAAGGACCACGTTTTTGCCTCTCCTGCCTCCTGATCACTGGAAACCAATAGAGAACAGAAACTGGAGCCTCCCCCAGGTTCCCTGAGGACACTGAGTACAGCTGGTTCTCAGTGCACGCTCACTTTGAGGCCATAAGAGTTCTTCCCCTACATGAAATGGCCGGCTATACCAGGGCAATCTTCTTTACCGAGCTTACTCAGTGTTTCTCTCTCCCTCTGTGTGACAACTGACACTTCACACACTCTGAGGCAACCTCACTCTAGTATATGACCTAGGAACCCAGCCCCAGAGACCAGCCTGAGGGGCAGTGGGGCTCTACAGCAAGCAAGACTCAGAGAGGTCAAGGAGCTAGAGTTTTAGGCAGTTATAGTCAACCATCTGATGTGGGTGCTGCTGGAGATGAACTCTGGTCCTCTGTAAGGGCAGGATGTGCTCTCAGCCAGACCTATCACTCCAGCCTCGGGTTAATGCTATTAAGTTATTTTCTATCCCCCCCCCAAAAAAAGAATCTCTGCGGTAAACATGACAGCCTTCAGTGTACTGAGCACGGGTGACAGGATGGGCGCCTGGCAGTCACCATGCTTTCAGTGTTCGGGTGGAATTATTCTGAAGTCCCTTCCACCCTCTGCCCTATCCCACCCAATAGCCCATACTTACCTCACTCTTGTCAAGTCCACCAGTGTGGTTCTCAAATGCCCACAAGATGGGGTCTGCCTTTTGCCTCTCAGAACCCAGTCGGCAGGTCCAGTGTCATCTAAAATTACATCTCCCTGGCCTTGCCCTCCTCAGATACCAGGCCTTCCTGTCTCCACCTATCTGTCTTCCCAAAACAGCCCAGATTTACAGATACCTCATGCCACCCCCTCTGCCATCAAGATCTTACCCTATTCTGAGCAAACCCCAAAGTCTGTACCCTCCTGCTGAGACTTAGCCCTCCTTCCCCACCGCCCATCCTAGTGGCTGCTCTCTCTGTGAAAGCCAGACTCCTGGAAATCTCCTGCCTTCAGGAGCCTCCTCCAATGTCCCTGATTCCTAACACATCAGGCTATGCCCTTTGGCCACCAGCTCCCCTTGGCACATATCCCTCTGATGGGCACCATTCAACACCATTCAACACCAGCCTTCCCTATGAAGCTGCCACTCAGTGATGGCAGGGTGGCTGCTTTTCTCCAGGTGTATTTTAGCAGGATATCTGCTCGGCCAGTGTTCGTGGACCAGCTGATGCCTGCTGGAGCCCTGGCTCCCTTGGCTTTCCTATATATCAGCTCCACCTGGCTACACACAGCTACCTTCCTCCCAGTCTCTAGGATAGGGAGCAATGTTGTCAATCTGCCACTAAATGTTTTCATGACTATCTTATTAAATACCTTTTCAAGGGCTGGGACTACAGCTCCATGGAAGAGTGCTACACAGGAGTACCTCAGCCTGCTCTTCAGGCTCAGATTTACATTTGGGAGGTGCCTAGTGAGGGACAGGAGTCATACAAGCCTCCTGTTTTGTAAACCAAATGGCCTAGCATTACAAATAGCAAGCATTTCACAAGCGACAAAGGCAAGAGCCATGAAGCATGTCAAGGTGGCAAAACTGGCAGGAGCCAACATTATTATTCCAAATAAAAATTGGGAGAAGATGGTGAATTCTTCATTTTGAAAACATAATATGCCAAAATGAAGAAGATGGATATAAAAATAATCACATACATTTGGCTCTTGGGCTATGACTCCTTCATTTTTCTCATGCCATACAATCATTGAGCTGAATCATGAGTGACACATTCCAGGAGAACTGAATCACCTGCCACAGAGACAAGCAGGCACATGCTCACCTGCCGGAGATTGATGTACACGGCATTCTGCAGAAACTCTGAAGCTTCCATGCCACGCTTCTGAATAGCCAGGACACGCACGGCCTTGACACATGCTTCCAACTCAATCACCCCAGCATTCTTATACTGTAGATATAAAGAAAACACTTCCATCAGCAAAAAGCAAGGATGTTCCCAGTGCTGAAAAGCTGCCATGGAGACTCCAGATGTCCCCAGCAGCACTTCCCATGCACAAGGTCCCTGGTACCCCTCTGGGAAAAGCTATTTCTGAATCTGTTTTAATGGGTACAATTTGGAATAAACCAATGATCCTCTAAGTGTGTTGCATTGATTAAAATCATTTGACCACAATGCTTGCTATGTTACAGACTTCCAGGGGGGCAGGCAGGCTGAGGTCCCCTCAAGACCAGAAGTGATTAACATTTAGAGGAGTTTGGGTTTGGGGATTTGGATTTTTGAGTTGGGGACGCTCAGCCCATATAACGGATGAACACTTTGCCATTTTTCTTAAATGCTCTCACACCTGCAGCTTTAATACAGCCTCTGGGAATGTGCTGCCTTTTGCAGAAGACACCTGGGCTGTCTGTGTGCAGTGCTGCTGATCATGTCTCAGAACCACCTGTACCCATACCGCAGGCTTTGAAACAGAACAGGTTCTGTGGAGCTCATTTGAACCACTACCACTTAAAGCAGTGGTTCTCAACCTGTGGGTCGGAACACCCACAGGGATCACATATCAGATATCCTGCATCTCAGATATTTTTACATTACAATTCATAAATCATAATTATAGTTAAAGTAGTAATGAAATTAATTTCTGGTGGGGGGATCACCAAAGCATAAGGAACTGTATTAAAGGGTTGCAGCATTAGGAAGGTTAGAACCTCTCCATAGGACAGAGAAGGTTCAGCACCATGGACAGTCCTCATTATCTGCTCTGGTTCTCGCAGACCTGAGCTAGCACTCCACACACAGTGGGGACCTTAGGTCACACTTCACACAGTGGTACTGGGCAGCAGACTGCAGTAATACAGTGCTCATGCCCAAGAGCATCTTGGAACTTATTCTCAAGCTAAAGGTATAAGCAAAACAGATCTGGGAATCACACGTGTGCACAGAGGACACAAGTAATGACAGATGTGCACTGATGGCTGTCTGGACATGGTGACCGAATGGGCACAGTTCTCTGCCCCCCCCCGAGTCTGTGCACCCATGATGATGACCGAGTTACATGCACATGACACTGCTGGAGACAGGTGATCAGAACCTATTCTCTAGTGCCTAAAGAAAGATGTAAGACTGCAGACTGTTTGAGGTTCCCGCCAATCTCAGCAGTGTGTCCAGGTCTCCAGCTCATGTCTCCAGATACAACAGAACACCCTGAGACACCGCTCAGGACTCCAGGAAGAAGCCATTCACAGAGCAGACCATTCCACGGACGAGGCCTCTTGATGAGTCCTGAATGAAAGCCAAGCACTGATCAACCCTAATTAGTCAGGGGACTGGGTGGCACGGGAAAGGCTCAGGCTCCTTCAGTGGAGGAGGTGAGAGAAGAAAAGCAGAAAGGGCCCGGGGAAGCACAGAAATGAAAACGTGACTCAAGAAAAACAAGGCACGAATGTCCTCTTCCCGCCTGCATTACAGACATCTGAGGAGCAGGCTTTGCCCAGATGCCATGTAGCATACTGAACCCAGGAAGAGGAGGCGATAACCAGTGCTTTATTGAGCAGTACTAACAAGCCTGCCCCTGTGCTGGCCATTTGTATATGTAAAAACCATTGACCCTGATCAAGCATTGTCTTCAGCAGAGAGAGGAAAAAACAGCACCTGAGGCTGTAAGCCTGCAGTCAGATGGCTACAGACAGCAGAGGGGAGTTCTGTCTACATCCTGCCGGCTGACTGCTGTCTGCTCTGCACGGAGGGGACAGGGCCACTCTGAGGACAGAGCCTCCTGGCTCCTTTGATGTGTTGGGGTAGACTAGTCTTTCCCCAGTGTTGAAGCTTCAATGTTCGCTAACACAGTACACAAGGGGGCCACTGAGGCTCTGGCCTGGCTAGTGAGGGGCCGACCATCTGCAGTCACAAGTGTGGCCCACAGTGGCAAGTCTCAACTGTGTACAGTTGGAACCCTATTTTTCCAGGCCTACACTGCCTTCCTACAGCTACATAACAATTCATTTTGGTGTTCTTATTGAATTCTTGAAGACTGTTTTTTTAAAAAAAAAAGCAGACATGAAAGTGCTCTGAAAGGAGCGCTTGATTTTTTTAACAGCTGGCTTTAAAATGAACATTAAAGCGTCAGTCTGGGGCCAGCAAAATGGCTCAGCAAGTAAAAACACTTGTGGCAAAGACTGACAACCTGAGTTCCTGAGTTCAATCCCTGGGACTGACGGGATGGAAGGGGAAAATCAATACCACAAGTGTACTCCGGCCTCCAGACATGCACACACACAAGCTAAATAAACAAATGTAAATTTTTCAAAAAGCAAACTACATTTCTTTTGTTTGGTTGGTTTGTTTTGTTTTTTAAGACAGGGTTTTTCTGTATAGCCTTGGCTGTCCTGGAACTCACTCTGTAGACCAGGCTGGTCTCGAACTCACCTGCCTCTGCCCCCTAAGTACTGGGACTAAAGGCATGCACCACCATTGCCTGGCAGCACATTTTCTTAGTGAATGACCGGGAAGAACCCAGCCTATTGTGGGTGGTGCCATTCCTGGGCAGGTGGTCCTGGATGTTAGAAGAAAGAAGGCCAAACAAGCCATGGGGAGCAAGCCAGTAAGCAGCACCCCTCCATGGCCTCTGCATCAGCTTCTGCCTCCAGGTTCCTGCCCTGTTCAAGGTCCTGTGCTGACTTCCTTCAATGATGAACAGTGACTGGAAAGTATAGAAAAAATAAACCTGCTTCTCCCCAAGTTGCTTTTGGTCCTGGTGTTTCATCACAGCAACAGTAACCCTGACTAGGACACACTGATTTTCAGAAGTCCAGAAAGCTGATGTAGAAGCATCAAAAATGATTAGCACTGAATGGGCTATGACAGTCTTTTTCCAAAATTATATTAAATATATACTGTTTGTAATCATTTTAGGCATATAGCACTGGGCATGAGAGAATAATCCAATATTTACAATATTTACAAAAGCGAGTAAGAGAAAAACAGATTGGCAAGACAGCTCAGAGGGAAAGGTACTTGCTTGTCACGCCTGATGAGCTGAGCTGCATCACCAAGACCCACATGGTGGAGGGAAGGAACCACCCCCTCTATGTTGTCCTCTGAACTCCACACGTGCGGCATGGCACAAGCACACATGAATGCCATCAATAAAAAGGAAGTATAATCTATACTGGACATTTTTAATATATTGCAACATGACATAATGTCAACAGGGAACTTTCTGATTGGAAAGATACAGTGACGCAAAAACTGTACGAGGCCATCAAGTCACCTTGCTGTAATAGGAAATGGCCTCTTTGTACTTGTCAATTATGTCCTCGGGGCTGAGGCAGTTCTTGGCCCGTCCGATCTCAGCACTGGTGTCAGGATTGATGCCGTTGGTGGTGAGGGCACCTGCAGACAGAGAGAGAGAAAACAGCCTTTTGCTATTCCCTTCTTGTTCCCTCACTACTTTCAAGAGGAATGTGTGGGAGATGAAACCTAAGTGCATGCCACGGAAGTCTAAACCCAGTGAGAGTCTTCAGGTTATCCACGGGCTGTACCGGCAGCATCGGTTGCAGGGTTAACTAACTCCAGCGGGCTACCCTCTCTGCAACGATTTTCCATTAAAAACATGAAATGTATTACATAAAAGCAGCATATGGACAATGGCCCAGGGACCACACTAAGGCCTCAAAGGAGAGAAAATGTATGAGCCACTTCCTGAGCTGGATAGCAGCCAAGAAAATGACTTGAAAGTGCTAGTCGCCTCTCCATGGCTGTCATTTTCTATTTCTGACCAACCCTTGCCACCAAACTCACACAGGGACAGGGCTGTGAGAACTCCCGTCTTCAGAACAGAAGTAGCTACAGAGAGAATCCAACTGGGACAAGGAAGACAAAACTGTCTTTGATGTCACAGAACACTCAAGAACTACCTGCTTAAGCCTCGGTGGCTGAGCTCCTAAGTCATGTGTTTATCTTACAGACAAGGGCATCTCCCAAAATCCCACTTTCCCTACTTTCGGCTCAGGGCCCAGTGTTTCTAACGGCAGAGGGCCAAGATGCGCTCCGTGCACTGCCGCAGGCACCATGAAAGTGCATGTGGTACCCAGGCTCTCTGATCCAGGACCCGTTTTCTCAACTGCATGCTTTCTCTCTCTAATTCTGTGAAGTGCCTCGTATATGTTTTTGGAACGAGACAGAAGAATGATGAGTGGATAGCTATGTGGAAAGATGGGTTTGTGACGGAGAGAGGAAGAGCTAAGCTAGGAGACTGAAAGACGGGGAGAGGAAAAGGCTTCTTGTGTAAAATCCTCCTGTGATAAGAAGAGAGAGAACTTCAGCAGAGAACCATGAGGAGGTGGGAGAAGAAAATATCCCAAATCTGTCCTTTGTAAGAACTACAGTCAAATCCACATGGGCCAGAGTCACAAGACTTGGGCACTCGCAGACCCAGGCATCCCTTGGAGCAGAGTTCAAGAGGACAGCCATCATGCCTGGGGTAAGCGCACTGCTGTTGAGTGAGAGGAAGCCACCGCTGCCACTGCCTGCACTGAAGACCTCTCCACATGCTCCCTTCTGCAACCACAGCAGCTGCAGGAGATGAGCACCAAGCTGGGTGTTCCTGCAGGTGGGAGAGGGCCTGGAGGAGCCAGGGCTTTCCCAGTTCTCAAGATGATGGAGCCTTTGCCTCTAAGACTGTGCCTGGGGCCGGGCCCTGACCACAGTGCTCTGCCTTCAGTTCTGTGTGCCTATCATTTTTGTGTTACATGTCCTGCATGAATTAGTATTAATACATGACCAGGAGTTTTGAAGTGTTACTAACAAATTACCATCCAATTCCTGAGTCATTTCCCTGGAATAAAGAAGCATGGGGAAGGGGAGAAAGAGGATTTTGTTGTTCACACAGGGCCACATCTCTTCTCCAGCCCAGGAAAAAGACAGGAAAAGTCCCCAGACATTCTTCCCCTTTGTAAGGAAGGAAGACATGAGTGGCCCTGTTCCCCAAGTGGACGACTTTATTTAGTACAAGGCTTGAAGGTACACCTCACAGGAAGCAACCAAGGACCGCGTCATCTATAAGGAGCCAGAACCTAGTCCTCAAAGAGTCGCTACGCCACTTGATAAATGAGTAACAAACTGAAAACACTCACACCCTGCAGGCCTGATCTTTCTGGTCATCTACTGGCTTGACAGTCCTCAGAGCCCAAACCTCTAGCTGACAGCCAGGAAAATCAACTCCATGGGCTGGTGGGAACCCAGGCTGGAGGAACAGCAGGGTGTGTGAGAAGTGGCATGTGACAAAGACAGTCCCAGCAGACAAGATGGCCAGGAGTCCCTACTTCACAAGATTGCATGCAAGACCCAATACTGGAAACTCAGGCAGATACATGCATGGAGAAAGATGAGAATAAGCCAGAGATGAGCAAAGCCACACAGAAAGCAACCACACATTAGCAGGGTCAAGTATCACTGTAACCCAGCCACAGCCACATGTGACGGCAGACCAGGTGATCATGCCCCAAAGCCAGTCACGCACAAAGCCAAGTCTGCCACAAAGGTGCTGTTGGTCCTACTGGAGGACTTGTAGGAAGCTGAAGTGAACAGCTGGTGGTCCATGTGTTAAGATTTACAAAGGAGACAAAATAATACATCAATGTCCTGTGATGGCCTTGACACTGGAAGTGTCCCTGAGGCACCAGGATGGTGGCAGGTCTACAACTCACTTCAGAGCTGAGAACACAAAGCAGTCGGGACGGAAGGGAATGACAAAGAAACTTTCCAGTAAGATCTGCACATCTTGGGCTGGAGAGATGGCTCAGAGGTTAAGAGCATTGCCTGTTCTTCCAAAGNGCCTGCAGGCATACACACAGACAGAATACTGTATACATAATAAATAAATATTTAGAAAAAAAGATCTGTACATCTTAAGATGCTTTAAAATAATAAATAGAATTGTGGGGGCTGGTGAGATGGCTCAGCTGACAATGGGGCCTGCTGTTAAAACTGATCACCTAAGTTTGATAGTTTGATTCCCCAAGACCCACACAGTAGAAAGAGAGAACTGACTCCCACTAATTGACCTCACATGCACTCTCAGCCCACTGTGCACCCAAACACACACACCAAATAAAGAAATAAATACAATTGTTTTAATTGAGATTTTAAAGCTGGACACATGCTTATAATTACAGAACACAGGCTGAAGCAGGAAATCAAGAGTGCAAAGCCAGCCTGGACTATAACTTGGAAGTTCAAGCCCCAAGCCAGGCTATAAAGCCCTGTCTCATATATATATTTATATATATATTGCTTATATACTACTGAAATAATTCTGTTTTTAATAGACTTTGTCCATAATTTCCTGAGTTTACCAGATGGTGAAAGGCAGAATCTCAGTGTCACATGTTGTCTGGCTTTGCTGACACCTGCCAGGCCTGTATTAGATAACAAGTCCAGTGTGAGGCATGTTCTTTCCATCCCAGGAAATAAACATTGGGAAGAGCCTGGAGACCTCTCGTCAAAAGAATTCAAAGTAAGTTGACCAGGACAGAAACCCTGAAAGGGTTGGGCTTTGAAGTAAGTTGACCAGTACAGAAACCCTGAAAGGGTTGGGCTTTGAAGTAAGTTGACCAGGACAGAAACCCTGAAAGGGTTGGGCTTTGAAGTAAGCTGAAAGAAGAGGAAGAGCAGACTAAGAAATCTCACGGCAGAAACAAAATGGGAGTGGACCCTGCTGCAACAGGAGGACCTGCAGGCACCACCCTATAGCAGAACACAGCTTCCCCTCAGGCACACGGCAAAGTTCCCGAGTGCTGGGCCACAAGAGGGTCTCAACGCGCGTGTAAAAGAACTTAAACTGCCAGTAAGACCTCCCGCCACAGCAGGAAATCTGGGGGGTCCATACACACATGGAAAGGAAACACCACATACTCAGAGACACGTCACCAAGGGAAGTCAGGAAATACTTCGGTCAAATAAAAATAAAAACACAGCATGGCAAAGTTCAGGCCGATATGTCTAGGTCTAACTCCCTACATAACAAAAGATCTACAGATGATGTCCAAGAAACCAGAGAAAGAGAAGAAACTAGATTCTAAGCAAGTTAAAAGAAGGAAAAAATAAAAAGCACAAAAGAAATAAATGAAAGGGGAAAATAGAGAAAAGTCAACAAAACTAAAAGTTACTTTTTAAAAAAAATAATAAAACTGACAAACTGGAAATGAAAAGGATGGAAGATATCAATTCTTTTTATTCTTTTTCTTTTTTTTATTTTTTGTTTTTCAAGACAGGGTTTCTCTGTAGCTTTGGAGCCTGTCCTG
>LOJH01003369.1:19494-35130 GCA_001685095.1 Ellobius talpinus | reverse complement strand
GTGTGTGTGTGTGTGTGTGTGTGTGTGTGTGTGTGTGTGTGTGTGTGCATGTGCCTGGAACATATTAATTCACGCTGAAACCCTAGGGGACACGACCAGCCATAAAGTATCCTTCCCAAAGACAGACTTGGGAATAAATAAATGCTCACTACCTGCTTCCTCCTCACGCACACATCCGCACATGCAAAAAACTAACTACTGGGTCAGAGGAAAACCTGACCTTGAGCCAAGTCATCCTCATGCAAATTAAAGTTTAACCTGGTAGGCTGGGTGCCCTTTAAATGGCCTCCCACTTCCCTGCAAACCTATGGGACAACAAGCATGCACATGGTCCCACTTGGCCTTGAATGAGGCTAGAAAAGCAGCAGCTTGCGAGCAGCCCCCGTGAAGCCCGTGCAGCTGGCCGGAGTTGCCAGCTGCTGGGCTTCTTAACAATGGCTACGCTGAGGTTTCCTCCATCCACGCCCACAAATGCAGAATGTCTGGTGGCTGAGATGTGCTTTGTTACCATTTCTCCCTTAATAACTGACTGCTGAGAACTGGTGGAGCAAAGCCTGAGCCATCCCGAGTGAATGGAAGCAGAGTGAGCCTGCGAGGTGGGGGAGGGAGGGGCAGTATGACTTCCTGGCGGGCTCTGGAGCGTCTCCAACCTTTAGAGACCATTCACCACCTCTTTCAAGTGCACTGGAGAACCAGGCAATGGCCACACTCTTCCCTCTGTCCTCTATTCAGCTCTATTTGAGAAAGAAAAATAAAAAATAAAAATACAGCGAAACACCTCTTAGGATTCAGGCAAGAGCAAAGTTCGGAATGCAACTATTAAGACACATGAAAGTAATAAAGCCTGTGATAGCATGATTGATTGTATTACAGTAATAAACAGTTTTCTGCGAGCATTTATCTGTAGAAAACACCAGAAGTCTTCTGCAGTACCCACTCTCAGGAATCTAACAGGGGACACCCACATTTGTTTGTCTGGAAGTTTCTAGAGATCATCAATACCATGCTGGGTCCCTCCAGGCCACCATTCACAAACCGAGTCCATATCTGCTTTTGCTTGCCCAAGAAAGTATCGTCTCTGTCCTTCCTTTCAATACCAGCATTGATTGGACATATTTCTAAAGAACGTGAAATCCACTGCATCGCCTTTTCTCCAGGTGGATTAAAATATGATCCTAATTTGTCTTCAACCCGCTCAATCACCGCCATGCTTTAAGCCACTTCTCCTGGACGTAAGCAGAATTCTGTGTAGTTCAGAATGATCCAAACCCTGGGGAGGAGCTGTACTTTCTTCTTCAGTGTTCCTCTGGGAATATGCTATCCTGATGTTCCCCAGGAAATATACTATTCCTGTAGACAGGATGCATTAGAGCCACGTTCAACACAGATATTCTTTCTGAACCTTGAATGATGGTTCCAGTAGAAAAAGAGAGTCTCCTCTACGTTGTGTTATCTCACTGATGCTCCTAGGACCAATGCCCTCAAGATCCTTATGCCCTCCACAACCCAGTGTATGAGCAAAGTGCTTATTTCAGCGATTTCACCAAACAGCAACCAGGTGGCATCAACAAGAACCAGCCTTCGCCTTGCCCAAACACATGTTATTCCCATGGTCCAAATACACTCTTACTTTTTCATGGAAGGTTCTTCACCTCTTCTGTGTCTCCCTCAGGCAAGCCACAGCTTTCAAATGCAGCATCTTGAATTATCTCTGAGTTGTCTGGGAACTTCTGCCTTGAGTCTCACAATGAAAAGGCCAAAAAGAACACATTCTTGGCCTCAAAAAGAGGAAACAACATAATCATGATGACTGAGAAAGCTGATTTATGAATGGCGTTATCAACACTGCTTTCAGATTTAGACATTGCAGTCTTGACAAATACCCAGAACCACAGAGGTAAACAGATCCACCAGCTAGGGTACAGACATTGAAGAATGTGTCATTCGTGGAGCTCTGTTGTGTCACTGGAGATTGGGCTGGTTTCTTCACATGTCACAGAGGTAGGGCATTAGACAATGAAGATGATATAATCCTGGAGCCTGCTGACCACGGGTGAGCTGAGTAGCTCCGTTCACTGCAGGAAGCTGGATATTTGTTAGAGCGAGAAATCAGCCAAGTTTAAGATAGTGAGACCCAGTGATTCCTTTCCATCGTTGCCACCAAATAATGTCATACCACTTAGAAAACTCATCTCTGATGTGAAATCTATGTGTGTACGTGTGGGGGTACGAATTTGTGAAATTGCTTGTATGTGAGGGTGAGCAGGCACATGTGTGTCTGTGTATGTGCAGGGCAGTGATCCATGTCCTCTGTCTTCAACCTCTCCAACTTATTGTTGAAAAAAGTCTCTCCCTGAAAGTAGAGCTAGCTCACCAGACTGTCTGGTCAATAAGTTCTGGGGATTTCCTGCCTCTGCCTCCCAAGGCCTGAGACTGTGTTTGCCACAGTCCTGGTTAGCTTTGGTCAACGTGACACAATTTAGAGTCCCCTGGGAACTTGAAGAATTGTCTCCTTCTGATTGCCCTGTGGACATGTCTGTTGGGCATTTTCCTGGTTATTGACTGATGCCGGAGGGCCCAGACCACTGTGGGGGGTGCCACCCTTCGACTGGGCCGAGCAAGCCATCAAGAGCAAGCCAGTGTGTGGCTTCCCCCAGACCACTGTGGGGGGTGCCACCCTTAGGCTGGGCCGAGCAAGCCAGTGTGTGGCTTCCCCCAGGGTCTCTGCCTCATCTCCTGCCTCGAGAATCCTTCTTTGAGCCCTTGCCTTGAAGTCCCTTCATGATGGACCGTCACCAGTAAGCTGAAATAGACCCTTTCCTTCCCAAGTTGGTTTTGGTCATGCTGTTCTGTCACCGCAATAGGGAAGCTGACTAAAACAGCCACCAAGCTTGGGATTTTATGTAGGGCTCGACATGAAAACACAATCTCCACGTTCAGGTGACAAGAACATTGTTCACTGTGTCACCTGTCTTCCCAGCCCCTCACTTCTTTTATACACCTACCCCCAATTTTCTTTCCTGAAAACTGAACTGTTGATGTGGGTGGGCCTCTTGAGGACAAAGCCCACCTCAGCACCATGGGACAAGGATGTACAAGGAGGGACAGAAAACCTTGTTATGTGCTTTTTTCTTTTTTCTTTTCTTTTTGGTGGCCTGGCAACTGGATATTCCAAAATAAGCCTGGAAATCATTCCAAACGGAGACCAGACTGCCTAAGCGGAAACTAGAAAAATGCATCAGATAGCAAGTAGGCGGCAGAGCTGTCTTCATAAATCGCCGTCTGCAGGCCTTTTAATGTGTCAGTGTACCCCAGCCATTAACCATGTTTAATTGCTATCTCCGGTAAGTTCCGTAGATCATTACCATACCAGTCATTTTTCAAAGATCCTCGTTAGCACAGACTAGGGAACACACACACATACACACACACAAGGACATGACAGGAAATGTCTAGAGAGACGCTGTAGAGAGGGGGCTGGTAGCAGCAAGCCATCCCTCAGAGGGGACCTGTCTCTACCAGCACTGTAATAAGATGCACTGCACACACCAGGCTTTTCTACTGGGCCACATCAGGCAAGATAAACCAGATGCCTGCTCACACCAGCTGTTTTCCAGGGCATATTTACCTGGTGTCCACAGTGCCCCATGGGGAAGAGGGAGGCCTGGCAGTAGCCACTTTTGAACAATGTTGGGAGGATTCTGGGACCATCACCTCCTCGGAGTACTCCCAATAGTAGAGTATCAACAGGAAGGGATGCGAGTCTTTTGCCCCTGTCCAGTGTCAAGCTGTGCTGAGTCACAGCTTGACCTTGTAATTCAAGGTCATCTGGGACATAGTCCTCAAGGATGTTTCAATAGTTAACAGAGATAGAGGGGAAGGGGAGTCCCGAGGGAGCTCACAGAACTTTGCTGCTATGGCTATCTTTATGTTGCCACGTCTTTCGTCCGCTCACCTTGTGTCACTTGGGCTGCATCTCTTTTTCTTTTCTCTTTGAAACACATCTGGAAGGATCAAAGGCCTGTTTTGTGTTTGGCAGTGTGTCTCATATGCAGTCAGTCATGTTGGGTACATTTATGTCATGGTGGTAAGTCCCCACAGGTGATCCAGGATCACCTTCTGGATATGTGACTTCTCTGGAGTCAGGGAAATGCTTGCCAGAGTACAGGCATCTCACTGTGATGGCAGCCACCCTTGATCCTGGAATCAGGGCCTCTGAGTTCTGATGACTTTGAAACTGTAACTTGACTCCTACCTTAGATTTTGTGGACAACATGGGTTAGTGTTTATTGAGGCCTCCATACCAGGCATGTGGTTTCTTCCTTTGGACTTTCACCCCAACCTTGTGCCAGTGCTTGTGTGTTCTTTATTGCTACCTGCCTTGAGATGGAATATTAAAACCCTGCGAGATTTTATCCTGCCCCATCCCAGTTCATGGCTGCTTAGCTCTAATGCCTGTGACACACAGTGCCTATAGCTTCCAAGACAGAAACACCCAGGAGCAATGCCCAGGATGTCTAAAAGTGTAGTTTGTCAGGCCCTGAGTACATGTCTCATTCCAATAGTTCACAGGAGTTTAGGCTTCAATCCTCATTTGTAATTCTAAGCTTCATCTCTTCCATGTAGACTTCCATGGAGCTATGTGGCCCTGTGAAGGAAAGGATACCACGGCATTCTCTATAAAGTCTATTATCATAATATGCTACGTTGAGAGCACTGTGAGGGTGAGAGAGAGTGTGGAGTTTGTGCATGGCCAAGCTTGGATCAAAGAAAATAATTTTTCCCACCACCATACTTAGACTGGACACCAGCAACTTCCAAAGTGAGAGATTCAACAACGTGACTAGAGGTCTTGGAGTTTGAGATTTAGGATCCCAATTTTGTCATTTGGGTGTTGCAGGGCAGACCGTGGGTCAGTAATTTCATCTCCTACACCAAGTGAAAGGGGACAGAGAAACACCGCAACTCGGGATCACAGGTTGTATAGTTCAGCGGTGGTACAGAAATGCCTGGCACTTGGAGTTGGGCCACACGGAATTGCCCATATGCCTCTTCCAGCTGCAAAGAGGACATAACATGGTAGACTTCTGCCCAGAAAATAAGTAACCTCCTGGGAGCTGTGCCAATGTCAAAATCACGAGAGCAGGGATGGGATAGATCACTCTTCACGTAGGACCCCAGGGCCTGTGACCAGACCTTTGACCGGTTCTCATTGCATGGGGTAGAATCTGTCCAAGTTCCAGGGTGTGTACTTAAGGCATGGGTAAATGGCTCAGTGGGCAAAAGTGCTTGTCATTCAAACACGGAAACCTAAGAACCTCCCTGGAACTAAGCAAAGGGAAGAACTGACTACACACAGTCATTCTCTGGACTAAACAGACACACAGACACACAAACATACATACATACACACACACACTTTTTTGTTTTATTTCTGTGATTTAATGCAAAAGAAAAGTGACCTCATGGAAGCCGTTGATGAAAGGCAGATGGAGATAGTTGGCAATAGCAGCCACCAGACTTCTTATCCAGGAACTCACTGGGTCTAACACAAAGGGCTGTGAATGACCATGTAGGGCAAAGTTCTTAGTCCAAGGGATTTTAAATGTGAGGCCCTTATCCACAAAGATACTAAGAAGTGTAGGGGATACTCGCAAGAAAAGTTCACAGCTCAGGTGAGTGAAGGAACACAGATTCCTCTAATATCTGGCTTCCTTTACTTGATCAATTCTTTATTTGAATTAAAATGAACTGCTACATCAGCCTCCTGCATGGTTAAAATGAGCCCTTCCTTCGGTGTATAGCCTCCATGATCAGGGCACGGTGTCTGCTCCTTGTTCTGGAAAAAGCAAAGCAAAATAAAACAAACAGAAACAAAACACCCCAAGGTGTGCATCAGGCTTTGTTCTCTTCTCTCCTGAGAGACCCTGCGTTGCTGGGTGCATGTACCCCAACTGCTACAGCAGCCCCCTTTAGCCAGCCAATCCCGGTTCAGACTCAAGTTCACAGCACCAATATCCCCATCCAAGCCAAGATGCCTAAAAGTTCGGACTGAAGGAAGAACAGGAAAGGATGGTTGCTTCCCTTTGTCTGCGGTCGGTCCTTTTAGTTGTCAGTGTGATGGCATTGGTTACTTTTCCATTGCTGTAATAAAAGATTATGACCGAGGCAACCTATAGAAGGAAGAGTGGGGGTGCTTATGGTACCAGAGCGATACAAGTCCATCACCATCTGGGCAGAGAACATGGCAGCAGTCTGTAAGGTAAGACATGGTGCTGGTGGAACAGTAGCTGAGAGCTCACACCTGATCCACAAACAGGAAGGAGAGAAAGAGAACAAGCATAGGGATGGCCAGAGTCTTTTTTTTTAATCTTTTGAAACCTTAAGCCACCCTCCCCATGACACATTTCCTCCAACAAGGCCACCAACCAGGATCAAGTATTAAAACATCTGAGCCTATAGAGACCAGTCCCACTCAAACCGTTCCATTGACACAATCTGGACTTGCTTGAGAAAGGAGACTCAGTGAGTGGCTGCCTAAATCAGGCCAGCATGCAGGCATGTCCATAGGGGACTGTTGTGACTGTGTTAAAGTGAGGAGCCCCACACATTGGGGCTGAATACAAACAGACATGCTCTCTCAACTCCTAGCCATGGATAGGGCTAGCTGCCCCAAGTCCCTCCCTTGACTGCCCCTAGATAATAGACTGTAACCTGGAACTGTGAGCCAAGCCTTCTTCCCTGCGTCGCTTTTTCCCCAGCTGTTTTATCACATCAGCAGAAATGAATCCAGGACTGTGGAAATACCTAAGAAGCATTCATGAAAACATTCTACGGTTAGCTCAACATGTATAGCTATGAATATCGGTCTTGCTATAAAAACAGCATCAATAAAAAAAACAAGAAGAGCTTTGTGAGAAACATCACAATAAGCTATATATCAAGGCAGTGGTCATATTCCCATGGGGGTTATCTAAGTAGTCATCAGTTCTGGCTTCCAGACACAAG
The DNA here is from genome assembly GCA_001685095.1 of Ellobius talpinus. Lineage (NCBI taxonomy): Eukaryota > Metazoa > Chordata > Mammalia > Rodentia > Cricetidae > Ellobius > Ellobius talpinus. Next base: position 28,122 of record LOJH01003369.1, on the reverse strand, counting down.
CTTAGGCATCTGAATACCAGCGTTCAAGGAATGTCCTCAGGTGACACAAGCTGGAACATCTGGCATCTATGTTTCCCCTCCAGTGGGATTCCCCTCTGCTAAACCCTGAATAACCTTTTTTGTTAGTGTTTGTTTATTGAAACAGCATCTTATATAACCCAGGCTACCCTGGAACTCACCTTGCTGGCAAGCATGATCTTGGATTTCCTTCTGTTGCCGCTCTTCCTTCTATCCTCTGAGTGCTAGGATTTTACAGGTGTGTGCCAACCACACCCACTGCAGTGGGAACAGCTGCCATCAAGACAGTCCTAGGAGATTCACGTCATTCTGCAAGGGCGCAAACTCAAACTATGTCCTCGGTACTTCCAGATGAAGCCTTGCCTGTACTCATGGTATACTCCCAGCCTGGCTTCCTGCTTGCTGTCTCTTCAAACTAGCCCAAATGAGCCAGGCACAGAGAAACTCCTGATGACTTCTGTCCCTCACCAAACACCATAAAAGACATTTGCTTTATTTGTGATGAAAGAAAAAATAAAAAAAATCTTAGCTAGATGGAAGAAATATGTAAGTCTGAGTGTTTTTCTGTTCCTCCAAGGAACTTCCTAGAACAGGTCCTGTATGATGGTCCTTTCTGCTGAGGCATTACCTCTAAAAACACTGTGTTGAGTGAAAAGTGTCATTACGGGCCACGGTGACCCATCCTGACAGATGTAGACAGAGAAGAGGCAGTGGTGGTAGCAGAATTGGTTCTCTCGCATGCCAAAGAAACAGTTATTTTCCAAGGTAGCCGTGTGGGCTCTAGTGTCTTTTCAAATCTTGGTGTCCAGTAATATCACAAAACACCTCTGGGTCTCCTTAATGCCAAAGGCACTTTGGACAGGTGGGAGATGAATTCCCAGCCTCAGATTCCACACAGAACCTTTTCAGGGGTCCTGGTGAGAGCCACCTCCCAGGACAGCAGCCACTGCCGCAAATGAAACCATTCAGGGACCAAAAAGGAAAGGACAAAATGCAGAGGCCGAAGGAAGAATTGGTTAAAAAAAACCACAAAGTGTCACTCCTGGGGGCGACCGGGAGAGAACACTACAAAAGTAGACACCATTGAATAGTAAAACAGGAGCTATCAAGTGGAAGACTACATGGGTAGCAGCCACCTAGTGGGGCTTGCCCAACTTTAAGGAACAGGTGGCCCATCCTCCTGCAGTTCCCTGCAGCCGAACACCTAAGAAAGGGGTTTCTTCATGCTTACTCCACACTACCAGAGTTCCTTAAAAGGGAGGAGGAGGAGAGAGAAGGCGGCAGAGGAAGAGGAGGAAGGGCATGACAACTTGGCTCCATTTACAGTACCACTTGTAGGTACTACTCTTACCTGTGCCCACAAACACCCAGATGGGTCTTACTACTTACTAACCAATCTACACCATCTGCTGAATATACCACATCCACCCCCAAGAACGCCAGCATCCTTCTCCTTGTGTTTCTGTCTCCCTCACTCGGAGTGATGAACACAGATACTGTGGTACTGGGTAGGGTTCACAGGAACTTGCCACACTGCTCAGGACTCAGCAGTAAGGACGCTTGGGCTATGCCTCCCAGTGAAAACTCAGACCGGATCTCCCAGCTCTGTGGTGCCTCTGTGAACCCTGTGGTGATTACCCAACAGAAGCCATGTGCTGTGACTATCCACCTAACAGGATGGATCACCATCCATGAGACAAACTTCTGGATGTATTTGGGTTTCTATATTAGGTCAGTTGTTGTGAGAAGACCCAGCCTTATTGTAGGAGATGGTATTGCTTGCAGTCCACGCTTAGTGTTTCTATTGCTGTGATAGACCATCAGGAGCAAATACAGCCTGGGAAGGAAAGAACTTATTTCAGCTTACAGTTCCATAGCATGGTCTTTTCACTAGGTGAAGTTAGGGCAGGAACTTGGAGGCAAGAGCTGATGAGGCCACCATGGAGGAACCCTGCTTACGAGCTTGCTCCTATGGCTTGTTCAGCCTATAGTACCCAGGACCATCTATCTACCTAGAGGTGACCCCATCATCCCCACCACCAACACGCAAGTTGCTGTTGGCCATGATCTTTATCACAGCAACGGGGAAGAAAACTAGGATGGTGGCCATAATACAGAGTAACTATGGGTAGTCGCACAAGATGGGGTCCTTCTATGCTCCATCACGAACAGAGAGTGTGCCCCAGAGACCCGATTCCTTCCTCAGAGGAGGCAGACTGGCTGAGTAGGAGGAAAGGGTACTGTTTCTTCAGAGGTGTTGAAAAGGGGCCCAGAGGGGACAGAAAGTGGGTGGCTAAGGGAGGTGAATATAATCGCAACACATTGTATTTGTATGAAACTGTAAACAGATATTTTCAATTAGGAAACAAAGAAAAGAAAAAAGGCACAGGCCCCAAATAATAAAACACTTTGCCTGAGAAAACAAGGCATCCATTACCACGGCTGTTACAAGATCCCCTGCTTTTCATAATTCCTGCTATGTGCTGCTACAAAAATAAATAAATAACATAAACATTTCTCCCAACATTTCGTATTCCAAGAAAATATCCTGTTTAATAAGATAGCCTGAAAACAGGCATGTGAAAACAAATCTAACCCTCAATTTTTGGTTACCATTAATTAATGACTTCAACTCTCAATTTTTTTGCTGCAATTAGTTACTTTTGTGATTATTTAATTAAGCAAACCATTCACACAAGCAAGGTGCTCTTTCAGTTCCCACCTATGACCTTTCCCAAGCTTGTTTACCTGGAAAGACACAATGTAACTAAAGCCTGTTTCCCAGCCTGGGGAGGAGACTCGGGAAGCAGCAGGCGTTTAGTGCCCTCTAAACTTTCCAGGCCACTGAGGTTTAATTACCCAGCCCAGCTTACTGTGGGGGATGGGGAGGGAGTCGAGGGTAGGGTGACCAAGGCTGCAGAACTGACAAGCCCTCTTCCTCCACCCACTCCGCCACGGGAGCCAGCTGTAAACCCAGTGTACCAGGGACAAAGAGGGGGCAAAGCTGACTGCAGGGACTTCTGCATTCAGCTGGCAACTTGAAATGCTACATTCCCCCTTTCCAGTAAATTCTGTGTTGGAAAGATTACCGTCTCTCTGCAGGGCTCTAGGATGGCCTGGAAGGCAGAACTGGAAGGCTTAATTTCCAAAAGGGGTGTGAGCTAGAAACCCCTTCAAGACCCAAGGGCTGGGTTTTGTTTTGTGACCAGCTACTGCCACAAAAGAAGGACCCACCCCCATTCCAAGTATTCAATTAACCCTGTGTGTGACGCCTAAGATGGGAGATTGGTTCAGTCCCCATTCAGGGGATTCAGAGGGGGGCTTTCTTTAAGGATTCTTTTTAACAAAGGAGGCCAACTAAGTAGCTTTTTTTGTTGTTGTTGCTGCTGGGCACTGGCCTATTGTTACCTCCAGAGGGACCTTTTCCACTTAATTGGGCTTCAGAATCCCACTATTGTGTTTGTATGTAGGGAATACCAGCTGAGGAAGTCTGCAGGTTTGTCTTTAAGTACTTCTGCAAGCAGCCCCAAGCCTCCTTAGCGGCCAGATGTAAGTCATACCGATAGAAAGAATTTCATAAAATTAGAACCAAAAGAATGCTTCCTACGCTGAGTTTCTGTCAGGCATCAGAAGCTGCCATCCACATGTGTGTTGCTTTCCACTGGACGGCTGGATACCTTGGATTCAGATCCGGCCTTTAGGAAGAAGGCAGCCGCCATCAGCTCAGCTCAGCCGAGATGTTCCACCTCTCCCCAAATGCTTTGGGGTTCAAACAGAAAAGAAACCGAAATGAAATGTGCATAAAGTAGGACTCCGATTCCTGGGGGGGGCGCACAAATATGAATACTGAGCCTGATGTCAGACAATAGGTCGTGCGGAGGCCGGAGGAAAATCAGCCATACCACCTCTCTTGGAGACTCCCGTCTGTAGGGGTTATGCTATTTTACTCCTTAGTTTTTTTGTTTGTTTGTTTGTTTTTTCCTCTCTGAGACAACAGTTCTCTTACCACCTGAGAAATTAGATTTCTGAGAGGCCGGTGCTTCCTGTTGGCAGAACCCAGCAGATGTCAGAGATAATGGTGGCTCTTGCACAGCATCCCTTCCACAGATAGCACTATGGAAAGCTAGAAGATTCCACCATGATGAACTTAGTAGCCTCTGGCCTGTCGTGGGAGTCTAGGATAAGTATCAATCCCAGGTACAACTGTGATCGTGACTATTGTCAACAGCCAATGAGGATGTTCTACCGATTCACAACACCTGGCCCACCACCTCACCAGTGAGCACTAGCCACCTAGCCTGGGTGACTGCTTGGATATGCCACATCTGTGCCAAGGAGACCTAGTTCTCTCTGCTGAGGTGCACGATAGAGCTTGCCACTGTGAGTCCCAACTGCACATGCACGGCACATGGAAGCTGAGGCTGGCCGCTAGCCTCTAACCCACAAATAGGGCAATGTGCTCCAAGGGTGTTTTTGACAAACTTTGCACAGATGAAAGGACACCCAGCTCTGGGGACAGAAAGGGCCACTCATGCTACCCCACAACCCTGTCGTTTGTTCTGTTAATGAAGACAGCAGAGGGGCTGGGGAGAGAAAGCTCAGTCAGTAACCCACTTGCCTTACAATCACGGAGGCCTGAATGCCATACCCCCAATGTAAAAAGCAAGGCGTGGCAGCATGGGATTAGAATCCCAGCAGCGTTGGAGCTGCAGAAACAGGCAGATCTATGAGGCTCACTGCCCAGCAAGCCTAGCCTACTCTGGTTGAGCTCCTGATCAGTGAGAGACCCTGTGTGGGAAAACAAGGAGGACAATAGCAGAGAAAACAGCAGCTGAAATAGTCTACCTGTCACCACATAGATAGAAGGGTGCCTGTATGCGTACTTGAGAACACACACACACACACCACCACCACCACTACATAGATAGAAGGGTGCCTGTATGCGTACTTGAGAACACACACACATACCAAATAACACTTACCCAGGCTACCCTTGTATAAAATAACTTTTGCCAATTGTATAAATGAATTGAGGAAAAAAAAGCCTTCTCTTCATAAAGAGCTGAACCTACTAGCCAGAGTTTCATCAAGATTGTGTGTTAGGGGAAGCATGACCTTATCCAGGACAAGGGTACCAACCCTCTGACCCTTCCCACAGTCCCTTTGGAGGCAAGAATGACACATAATGGACTTGAAAGGGCTTAATGTATGTTAGTGAGCCCCTCATATATCTGAAGATCTAAATCAAATCTAACATTTTAACCATTTTATTTAAAGTGTCACATTCGTAGTGTACGTCAGAGAATTGAGAAGTGAATCTCCCATCTGTTAGTAAAATGGCCCAAAGCTGCAAAAATAAAGACAGCAAGGGATTACAATTAAAAGATCTTCCCTGAGCTGAAGTAGGAGCTGGGAAGCCATGTGGGTCTCCATGAACCCTCTCTGAAGCCTGCAGGTTGGGGCTGACACACACCGTCTTCCAGCTTTCTCAACTGTAGCCCTGGCTCACACCAGGTAAGGAGATGGTGGTTCCCTCTGAGAAACACTGCGGCTGCCGTGAGGGGATGGATATACCTGTCTCAGAATAAATAAGAACTGACAAGGGACCGGGAAAATGCAAGATGAAGGATTTGAGGTTGCCAGAGGTCTCATTAAAGGGCAGGGGAGGGATGCCACAAAGAAAAGAAGGTGATACGTCCTAAGGGATTCATATGTGCACAGTGGAGGCATGACAAGGCTTAGATGCTTCTAAAACTGGGCTCTGGCTGTGTTCAAAATGCTGTGCTCCATCCACAGCACCACAAAATCACCCCCCTCCCCAGTTACACACAAACGCGAGTGTTCTGGGAAGGTTCATTCCCATTCTTCAATTCTACCATATGGGTATGACATGTCTGCTGCTAGTCTCCAGTTTGGGTCATTAATACTTAGCCTATCAACTATTAAAATTATGTAATAAATGTTTCAATCCTTCACAGCTCCCACTATTTCTAAAATCCTCTACTCTGCCTTTCATGAGCCAAGTACCAAAGACCAATCAGAATGTAGACTCTGTCTCTTTAAGAACAAAAGGGTTTCTCCCTTCTTCCTGTTTCCTTACCCATGGCTAACCTTTAGAAGCCTCGCCAGCAGCTAAGTCGTCCCATGGGCGCAGCTGCAGGGTTACATTGAAAATCTTAGCCAATGGGTGCAAACCCAGGCTCGTTCACTTCTTGTCTATTCTCTGGTCACATGTGGCTTTTGTCCCTTCTTTCATTCATCACCTCTGTCAGCTGCTGGGCACAGAGTGAGCAGTGGAGGAGAGAAGGGGGGAATTCCCGAGGGAGGTGAGTGACTACCTATCCCACCGCCTGCCTGGCCCCATTCCCAAGCCCAGTGCACAAGTGTGAAGTCTGACCCCTAGAAAGGGAGCAGAGTGCATACACAGCTGCCTGGGAGGGTCTAGGGGATGGTGGGATGAGGAGGGGGAACAGGCATCTCAAAGCAGCTGGACAGAGGCAGTGTCCTCTGGACACAGACTGCATGCCTGTCTTGGATGTGATGTGTTCTCACGGCCCGCAGAGAAACACAGCACCTTCCTGGGGCATGCAGAGAACCAGGCAAGACCCAGGGGGTCAAGGAAGAGGTGAATAGAGGTAGAACTGACCCAGAACCCCACCTTCAAAGCAGACGTGGTGGGAACGTCAGAGATCAGAGGCTCGGCATTCCACTCCCCGACCTGGGCACCAAGCAGCTTCAGACCTCAGCAAAGGCCTTCCCGAGGGTCCTACCTTTTCTGAACCAGTCCCTTCCCCCAAACTCCTCTACTGGACCCTCCCCTGAGAAGAGGTTTGCTTAGGCCTTGAAATGTAAAAATGAATTTCACTGACTCCTTAACACTGGCGGAGTGTTATTAATAAGACACCTTGGCCTCTTCTCCTTCTCCCCTGGGCAGTGAGTGACTTGTTTACAGGTCATTAATCCACAGGAGGGATGGAAGGAGGTTCTGAGGAATAGGTCTGGTGAGAGCAAGCAGATAGGAAGCAGAGGAGGCATAAGGGTGGGGAAGATGGTTGACTGGGCAGAAGCTCAGTAAACTGGAACGCCACCATTCAATACAGAGAACCCACACAGAGAGCCTGATGTGGTGACAGACATCAGTAATCTCAGCACTGCTCTGGCAAGATGGGAGATGGAGATGGGAGGCTTGCCAGGAAGCTCCAGGACCAGCCAGGAGTACAACAGCAGTAGCAGCAGACACCTCACCACTGACAGTCAGGCATTGTAAGGTCTTCTCAGGCCTGCCACATTCACCAGTATCACACGGAACACTGACATGAGAGCCTTGGTCCTCTTAGATTCGCCCCAGGAGATGGACGCCCAGGCCTCACCTGTACATGACAGAGCAGTAGTATATAAAGAAGTATTTATGCCATACCAGACAAGGACAATTCTTACAAGGGCTGGATCTTTTGAACCTGACCTTGTCTATTCTGCTTTCTGAAGGACATGAATATGGGGGCAAGCAACCACTGTGATGTCACATGTGTGGAAATCATACGACCCTTTGGGTAATTCACTGCGCTCTAGAACACCGTGCAAACACTCGCCACACTTTGCTTTGGTCCGGTCCTTTCAGGTGCACACACAGATCTGTGGGCTTTGCAGCAGAGGACATTCAACCCTAACCCTTTAGCCCACTCGGGGCAAGGCACATTCAACTGGCTGCCGAGATCTCTGCCGTCTCTGCCTACGTCCCTGCTAGACTCCCTGTAGCCATGTCAGTTCCCTTAATTCCACCCTTCGCAAGGCGGAGATCTTGAAGGGTTAGAAGTTACCATTCCCTGGCATGCGCACACGTGGGCACACACACCTACATGTACACACACCTATAAGACATCCCATGTGTCTTGTAGCCCATGTTGAATGAAACAAAACTTCCTCCCTGGCCTGTGCCTGGACTTTATCCTGCCCCGCTGGCCTTTCACAGGGACTGGCTTTCCTTCTATTGCTCTAGTGTGCTCTGAGAGACCCACCTCCAGGGTCTCTCCTATAGCTTAAAGTGCACCCTTTCCCTTCCGGTCTAAGCAGTCTTCCAACAACATTAGCCTGGCCATACTCTTCATTTGTCTTTGTTTCTCTGTGCGGATTTTCTTTCAGCTGTGTGGACAAGAGGCTCCCAACAGTTTCACTAGATACCACGCTGAGAGAAGAGCCCTGCATAAAGTAGGGGACAGTAGGCGTTTGTTTTCTACATTTGATTTTTTTTTAGTGAATTAAATGTGTTCTTGAACATTTTCGAACATGTATAAAATGCATGCTAATTGCTTCTCTCCCACCCCCTGCCACCCCCTNCTCCCCTCAAGTCTCTCTCCCACATTCTGGTCTTTGTTCTACTTTATGGCCCACTGCACTTAGTAAATAAAAAGGTAGCCGCAGAGTCTCAGACTGCTGTGCTCCTCCCCCACATACACAGGTAGCCCTCCCTACTGGTGTCCTAAGGCAGTCTCATAGCCCCCATCCTGGCACCTGAGAACTGTCCTACCTTCAGCCTCATCAGTACCATGTCATTCAGTTCAAACAACTCTCTCTCTCTCTCTCTCTCTCTCTCTCTCTCTCTCTCTCTCTCTC
>LOJH01003369.1:1697-13664 GCA_001685095.1 Ellobius talpinus | reverse complement strand
CTGGAGTGTGTACACTGGGGTGTGTACAGTAGGATGTGTACAGTGGAGTGTGTACAGTGGGGTGTGTACAGTGGGGTGTGTACAGTAGGGTATCTACATTGGAGTGTGTACAGTGGTGTGTGTACAGTAGAGTATCTACATTGGGGTGTGTACAGTGGGGTGGTACAGTAGAGTATCTACATTGGGGTGTGTACAGTGGGTTGTGTACGCTGGGGTGTGTACAGTAGGATATGTACAGTGGGGTGTGCACAGTGGGGTGTGTTCAGTGGGGTGTATGCAGTGAGGTGTGTACAGTGGGGTGTATACAGTGGGGTGTATACAGTGGGGTGTGTACAGTAGGGTATGTACAGTGGGGTGTGTACAGTGGGGTGTCTACAGTGGGGTGTCTACAGTGGAGCATCTATCTGGTTACTGGATCTTTCTTATCTGGTTACTGGAGGTGGGAAGATCCACATGAACGCAAGAAGCACCATTCCATGGGCTTGCTCCATGGTATAAAAGTTTAAAAAAAAGCAAGTGGAGCAAGCGCTCACGCATGCGTGCATGACTTCATTAACTGTCTGTCTTGGACTCTTTCTCGGATGTGAGGTGACCACTGCCTGAAGCTCCTGCCCCTGTAGCTTTTCCTGTCATGTTTCTCAAGATATTTTTTATCAGGGCATTTTATCACACCAATAGAAACGAAGCTAAAACAAACCAATAGAGCCTCACCAATCAAAAACTCAAGGGCAGTTACTGAGGACTTGTTGTACGCTCAGCTTTACACCAATGTTTGTGTAAAGTGATTCTTTTCTTTTAATAGGCAATTAAAAAACACTCAGTTTTACAAGATGGTGTAAAAAAATCCCTAGATTACAGATCTGGCCAATGTTCATCATGTCTTGGAATGTGGGAAATTTAATTTGACATGTTTGTCTTTTGTGGTATTGACTGTCCAAGTTGGGGAATATTGCATAGACAGGAATGCAGAAAGAGTATGTTTCTGGGAAGAGCAGGCAGTAGGCATAATCTATTTTCTCTGCAAGTCTGACCACAGTGTCCACCCTTTTAGTGGTGTGCAGATCTTACAAGAACTTTTAAAGTGTGGGTCTCCCATACAATTCTTGTTAGATAGCTATAAATATACACTACCCTTAATGGTAACAGGGATGGTAATGAAATCAGAATTCAGTTTGTGTTACCTGTCACTTAAAGAGGCCAATAATAAAGAAAAGATGGAAATTGAGTCTTAAAACTTCACTTTATCCAGTCAACCAGCAGTCTGATGGCACCTGTTGCCATCCCATCTCCTGCAGGCAGGTTATGGAGGAAGAAAGGAGAGGTTCTGGTCTGTCAAGGCTTCAGTCCAACACAAGATGCTTAGCCACATCCCTGGCTTCTACTCACCAGATCCTAGTACCGTTCCTCCGTTGAGATAATGAGACGTTTCTAGATATCACAGATATCTCCGGGGGGTGGGGTGGGGTGAGAACAGCCATACCAGGACGGCTAATGGGTCAGGGCTGATGCTCAGAAAACAATGCTTATTGAGAAAATTGCAAACCATAACAAAAAAATGTATCTCATATAGCATGGGTTTCAATCATTTGGGACTTCTCTCAATCTAGTGGTCTATAAGAGCAAGCAACACAGGTGTCTCTGTGTTCAGCTGGCTACTAATGGGTATCCGGGTCCCTTATTTCAGCTTAGGTCCTGCCCCAGCCCTATTTTCTGTTCACACAGAGGTTGACTGAAAAACTGAAAGTCTTCTAAAGCTACCAATAGACATGAACAGCCAGCCATGTCTAGTCATCTACCAGCATGTCCGTGTAACACCTCTAAAGTGCCATGGTCGCTGCTCACTTTAGTTTCATAAATATTTGGTCAGAATGTGACACGCTAACAATATGATGCTGGGTAAGGTTGTTATGATTGCATGCAGCAGGCAGGCTGAGAAATAAGAGACACAATGTGAATAAAAAGGCTATTACAGGGGACAAGATGACTCTGGGGCCTTGGATAGGAGCTCTTGTTTTTAAAAGAAAAGTTTATTACGTTTACTCATTTATGTGTGTGCACGCGTGAGTGGATGTTTGTGAGCAGGTTCACAAGCTACAGTGTGGGAATGGATGTCAGAGGCCAACCTGCTGCAATTACTGCTCTCCTACTGTGTGAGTTCTGGGAATCCGACTCAAGTCAACAGGGTTGATGCTAAGTGTCTTTACCCAAGGAGGCTCCCATTGTTTCTATCTTAGATTGGAAGTATGATTGTACTGATTTTTAGCAAAGCTGTAAGCAGTTTTGGGTCTGTGTGTTGTGTGTGTGTGTATGTGTGTGTGTGATGTGTCATAGCATGTACATGGAAACCAGAGGGAAGTTTTGTGGAGTTGGCCTCTCCTTCTACCTTTAAGGGTATTCTGGGGATCAAATCCACATGGTCAAGCCTGTGCAGCAAGTATTTTACCACCTTAGTCTCTCACTGGCTCAAGGTTATAAATTTTGTGTTTGGCCTGCCTTCCTTCCTTTCTTTCTTTCTTTTTTCTTTCTTTTTCCTTTCTTTCTTTGAATGATGCCTTCCAGGATCATTCTAATGGATTCCTACCCCTGTCATACTTCATTTGTTTTAATGGCTGAGTGATGATATTCCACTTTGTGCGTCAGTCACATTGTTTACTCATTCAGATTGTGTGGTGGCTTGGCAGGTTCTGTGAGCCAGTGGTCCAAACTGGTGCATTGTCACTTGTAGAACAGAAGGACCAGGTGATGGAATGGTCATCAACTGCCAGCATTCCAGGCTCTCCTAGGCCAAAGCATCAAGCACCTTGGGTGAAGAATTATTTTTTAGTAAACTTTACTGACATTTAGTTTGCTTCCATTTAAATATAAGTGTATGGCTAGAAAAGGTAAGACACAGCCTCCACCATGGCCTAATCCTGTGGCCTTTGACACAGGAAACCCTCAGGTTCCTCACCTATAGACAACAATAACCACTCTGCCGGGAACTGAATGTCTGCATCCCCTACCCCACCTTCCCAGTTCACATGATCAAACATTAGCTCCAGTTTGAATGTATGAGGCCTTGGAGTTATTGGCACTTGGGTCAGGAGGTTCCTGGACAAGATTAGTGCCTTGACAGAGACACCCTTGACAGTTCAGTTGTCTGGTGCAAGACCATGAAGACAGGCTTACACTGTACCTAGCATTTTGTGCTTCCCTACCTCCAGAAATGTGAGAAATAAACTTGATGACATTGCTGCTCGTCAGGGGAGAAACTCCCAAGTCTGTCCTCACTAAAAGATGGAAGGTGACTGTCCTTCTTTTTGCAAGTGCATTTGCCCATCACCAAATCTCTTCAGAAGGCAAACTAATTCCCTAAACTAAGGAAATGAAACAGCTCCGAAAATGAGTGTTGTAAACTATAATCAGACATAGAGGCAGACACAGCCAGCAGGAGGGCAGGGCAGAATGCTATCACACAGTGCCTCTGGACTCCATCTTCCACTTCCTTCTCCAGGTTCTAGATGAATGCACTATCACAGGGCATGAAGGAAACTCAAGAAAGCATTGATCGTGCACGGCAACACCTAAAGATACAAACGACTTATGGGCCACTGGGGTTGTCTTTGGAGAATCCCAGGTCAGCCATTGGAGTGTTTCCCAGAAACCGGTTATTCCTAGCATTCAGGGTGGCATTTATCCCTCTTTTCCAAGGATTCACCTGAGAACGGGTTACAGAAAAGCCCCTAACTACCTGGGCCCTGTGGCTTCAGTGACATGGGAGTAAGTGAAGGTGTTCTTGAGAGAGGCGAAGGAAGAACGCAGAGGAGGGTGTTCAGCCACGGAGGTCGGGCTCAGAAGCTGAGGTCTGCCCTTGATGTGACCTGCTCTACCCCAGCCGCTTTCGCTCCTCATCCAACCATCAGGAGCTCCGCAATTGCCTGCATCGCACAAGCGTGGATATGTCTGTTAGTTCTGGGTAGCCTCTTACGGAGCACAGGGAATGCTTTTTCCTCCAGGGCTCCCAGACAGCTGCATTAGAGATGAGCAAGCATATGAGTATTTCATGAAGAAATTAATGTGGCAAAACGATGACTTCCCAGAATGGGGAGGGGAAAGCTCCCAGCCAGCTGATTTGATTTCTTCCCTGGGTGAGCTGATTTCTTTTCTAGCACTGAGAAGCTGTTCAGACGTAGATTTAAAGAAAAAAGCAAAACCCCAAATGCAGACCAAATGTGCAGAACTGGACTTCTGATGGGCTACTCTACAAGGCTTCACAATAACCAGGGAGATGTCATTTGCTTTGGATGTGATATCAACAGGCAAACTGTAATGAAGAGTCAAAGGTACTAAACACTAAGCCCTGTGTCACACAGCTCAGTCTGAGGACTAGAAGGGGCACCTCAGCCATTTGTCTGAGACCCCGAAGAGTAAGTGCATACATTGACAGACAACTTAAGCATTCCGCATTCTCTGTATAACCTACTTTTAAACAAATTTCCTTCTAGGTTGACTCTTAATTAGATCATCATTATTGGCCTAATGTGCTTTCTCATTTCCTGTTCTGAATTAGAAATGAATAGAAATAGAGGCAAACTATGGAGACGTTGTTATTGTACCATGTGTCTTGCACATTTCTATCACCCAAATAATTTTTATTGCATAAACTCACATCAAAATGAGCTGGGTGGTACCTGGGGAGATGGCTCAGTATCTGCTGTCCTTTCAGAGGACCTGAGTTTGATTCTTAGGACCCACATCGGGTGGCTCACAACCACCTGTAGCTCCAGCTCCAGAAGAGCTGGCATGCTCTTCTGGTCTATGACAACCGCTGTGTACAGGAGCATAACCCCCCACATAGACATATAATTCAAAAGAAATCTTCAAAGTAACTTGAATGGCTTTGGGGTGTGTATTAAACCACATGTTCATTTGGTATTCTTTGTAGTTTTAGAGAATTCCTCTCAAAACAGCTCTCTAACTTCCTCCCAGTGAAGAAGCTGAAGGGAAACCATGGTCTGTTTTGCCTCACCATGGGAGGGGCCACGCAATCTGCCCTGGTGGAGAAGGTGTGGCAGTAGAGGTGCTCTCCCCTGCAGCAGCAGAAGCATGAGGCCACTGTCACATTGCACCTTCAGTCAGGAAGCAGAGAGCAGTGGATGCTGGTGCCCCACTCATTCTCTTTTTGAGTTAAGCCAGGACCCCAGCCCCTGGGATGGAGTATCCATTCAGGTGACTCTTGCCTCCTAATAAAACCTCTCTGAAAAACCCTCAGAGGCGTGGCCAATGTGCGTCTCCTAGGTGACTCTAAATGCAGTCAAGCTGACAATGAAGAAGAGTTTATCCTTTATTAAGCTTGGGATCTAAACGCATTAAATTGGGTTCATCTCATGATGCAACTTGCAAACCATTCACCTCAGAAAGTCCCCAGCCTCTACAGTTCCAACATTGTTCAAAGTGCAGAGTTCCTTCCGAGACTGGGTTTCCTCTCTGTTAGCTCTTGTAAAATAAAAGATGGAACATCAATAACAAACAAGTTCCAAACTCGTGATATCCAATGGCACAGATTAATCATTGCATTTCCAAATGAGAGAAATAGAGAAGTGGAAGATAAGACCAAAATGAGACCAAAACCCAGCAGGGTGAGTGGAAAATCCTGCAGCTCCATGTGCAGTATCTGGGGCTTGGCTTGACCCAGCACCCTTGGGCTCCAACAGGCTTGGAGAGCCCCAATATTCCATTTCTGCTGCCTGCAGCACATGTGACCTCTCCATTGCCATGGCTCTATCATGTGCTTATAGCTTTCTTCAGTAGCCATCCCACATCCTGGCATCCCCCACATCCTAGGGTTCATTGTAACTTAGGCTTCATCTTCACAACTCCATGCAAAGGCCTGCTGGGGCATCTGACCCAGCCACACATTGGTTGCCTGGTCTCAAAAGCTCAGTGCAATCCCCCATGACTCCACAATGCTTGTAACTGAAAAATCAGCTGTGTTGATGCTGCTGCTGGGTTTGCTATCAGCTTGAGATATGGTCTGCCTCTTCTACCACAGCTGTAACAACCTCATGGATACCTCAGTGACTGAACCTGAGAAAGCACTTTCCCGTGTGGTTGTTTCTCATCAAGAGTCATTCTTGGAGTCTGTGCTGCAGCTCCGTGGCTGTCAAACTGCAGTGGGAGTGAGGGGGGCAGGGTGTGGAGTCCCTTCCTCAGTTTACCCTGCAAGCGACAAAGCAAAGGATTGTTAAAGCTTCCCCAGATGTTCTGCAGATGTCTTCCTGGTTTTGCATCACATCAGGGCTTTCCTGGAATGGCTTTTGAAGTCTCATCTTAACAGCCACTACTGCGTTGCATGTCCAGGCCTCTGGTGCTCCGAATCTGTTATTTCTCAAGCTGGCATTACCCACAGTGCAGTTGTTGATAACAGATAGCACTGAACTGAAGCCCACGGTGCATGGCCCAGAAATAGGAGAGGTGATGAACTGTTGAGGTAGCAGAAGGGGTTCAGAGGGGGCACCCCCTGTACTGCACTGCTTCTAGCTGCTGCACATAGGAGGAGTCAGGGCCGGTGATCTTTACACCTTCTACCCCTCATCCAGGTCAGGCTGCACCTATCCGTTGGGCTGCATCTGACCTGTGTGATGTGGCCCTGCAGCCCCAGCAGGAGCAGGGCCTCTTCTCTGGGGTCCATGCAGAGCTGCTTGCTGAGCTCCAAGGAGATGGCTGGAGGGTCAGCCTGGAGTACCACAGCAGCCAAGGGACCTTGGTCTATAATGTCCGAGTCCCAAGAGGCGACAGACTGTAGTTGAGTGATGGTGACCTTCTGAGCTTTGGCACCGAAGGGCAAACAGGGGCCAGCTCCTTGTGATCTACTTCATATTCCAACAAGTCTGGGTCCAACCTCAGGACTTTTCTGCCATTACTATCCCTCGGTCTTGGGGAGAAGCTGGGGCTAGTTTCCAGCCTATGCTGTCCCCCACAGGGGCCACCCCAGTAGCCACTCAGCACCCTTTCCTATGCCCCCAAGGCCACACTGATTCTTAACTCTTCGGGCAACCTCAGCAAGCTGCAGCCTTAGCCCCTTACCTTCTCCTGGGTTGGCGGCAGACCACAGAGCCTGGATGTTCCCACCCAGTCTGGGGAAGTGGGAGCTTTGCCTGCTCCACCCACAAGGAACTGGAGGAAATCGGCTCATAGAGTGTTGGCAGATGAGAGTGAGGCTTCCCTGGGCCCCCTACCAGTCCTAATGGAGCCCAGGAAGAAGCTCTGTATGGAGAGAGCCATTCTGGTGTCCTGTGGAAGGGAAGAACCATAGGGAAAAGTCTATTGCCATAGACTCTGACTCAAAGCAGGAGAACCCTTGTGGCTGAGGTGGCCAATAAAATAAATAAATACATAAAAATGAAGGAAGGAAAGAAAGAAGAAAGAAAGGAAGGGAGGGAGGGAGAGAGAGAGAGAGAGAGAGAGAGAAAGGAAAAATGATGGTTTCCTGCCAAAGATGTTGCTGCCTCCAAGTTACCAACTGGAATGCCCAGTAACAAGGAATCAAGACTTGATCCCATGGACACCAGAGTATCTGCAGTTAGAGCAACCATCACAGAAACCTCCCCTGGACTTCTTATACCATGGCTAGCACTGCTGATGATTGAATCTCTGTTGCTTTTCAGAGCTTTGCCTTTAAATCAAAATAAAGAATAAACTACTTCATCAAAAAGAAAAAAAGAGCCAATCTTATTCCAGGCTCTCCTGTACCAAATGAATTTGCATTTTCATATATTTGAACCTTCATTGGGTGAGTTCTTTCTCTCAGGTCACCTTTCTTATTGTCCCAATACAGAATGAGACATTTCCCTTCAATGATATTAATCTAATCTTTTTCCCCTAGCAATCATAACTTCTCTCTTTCCATCCCTCATGTCTCCAACTTTACACATTATAAGGTTTCTGTCTTGTCAACCAGTATGCAGCTGTGCTTCCTGTCACTGTAGGTGTGACTAAGAGCACTGAAAATCACCATGCTGTAGCCTGCATACCATAGTATATTGAAACTTTGTCCACCAAACAACTTTGTCCACAGTATTTAATCTCCCTCACTTATATTTTCAGGACACAAACAGAGAACAGCTGGTGTGGGAGGTCCTTCTGTCTATGTGTTGCTTTTATTGGTTAATAAATAAAGAAACTGCCTTGGCCTGTTGATAGGGCAGAACTTAGGTAGGAGGAGAAAACTGGACTGAATGCTGGGAGAAGGAAGGCAGAGAGAGAGAAGCCATGGAGCCACCCGAGATAGACGCTGGAACTTTAGCCAGTAAGCCACAGCCACATGGCAATACACAGATTAATGGAGATGGGTTAAACTAATATGTAAAAGTTATCCAATAAGAAGTTAGAGCTAATGAGCCAAACAGTATTTTAATTAATACAGTTTCTGTGTGGTTATTTAGTTTCTGGGCAGCCTGGACAAACAAGCGACTCTTCCCCCAACAAACAGCCAGTTGTTCTTCTTTTAGTGATTTTCTGTTTGTTTTGACAGAATGTAACAAAATTGGGCTCTAGCCCTTTTCCCAACTTAGTCCTTGCTCCCTTGCCACAGAATCCTGTCAGCGTGACCTTTGCTATGTTTCTGTTGTCACTCTTGCCTTCTGAACCCTGTGAGAATTGTCCATTAAGCTCTGCTTGCAGCTTTCTCCAGCCTTTATCTCTTCAAACTCTTCTTCATCCCTTCCCAAAACAAGTTTCAAAGACCTATAAACCACATAGTCAGGTTTATCTCAGCAAGGGCCTCAGTTTTCAGGGCCAATTTTCTGTGGCAAGCACCTGACATAAGCAGCTTAAGGAAGGATGCACTTATTTTGGTCCACAGTTCAAGGACCCAGTTCATTGTGGCAGCAGGAGATAGCTGGTCACGTGACAAATCCCCAGTCGTGAAGCAGAGAGAGATGAATGCTGGTGTCAGTTTTTTCTCCTTTGTATTCAGCCTGGAATACCAGACCACATAGTGATGCTCACACGCACAGTGGGTCTTCCCTCAGTTAAAGTGTTCTGAAAGCACCCCTGTAGGCTCCCCAAGAGTTGTGTCTCCCAGTTGGCCCTAAATCTTGTCAACATGAAAATCAGAACAATCTGTCACACTGATCTTATAGAGTCCTATTCTTTGTGTGAAGTCAAGGTTTATTTGGTTGATTTGTTCTTTTTTTCTTTTTTGAGATAGGGTCTAGGCTGGGCTGCCTATAACAGCCTGGGACCTGTGACATTCTTGAATGCTAGAGCATGGGACTCTTTTGCATAGTAGATATGACTACTCCTTCTCAAGACAGGAACATGGGCTGTGTGTGTCTGGGCTCTCAGCTGGAGCGTGAAGCTACAGATAAGGTGCAACCACCTCCAAGTGGTTAGATAAAGCCCCCCACACACAGCCCCACATACACACACTTCTTTGAGTTCATATATAAGATGCTTGGCTTGCTGTTTCTGTTGTATTTTCTTTGTATTCTTTTATTCAATGATTAAAAAGCACTTGGAAAGATTGAAACTAGACACATGCTTATTTTCCACCCTGATCCCCCGGACAAGGTCAGCTCCACGCCCATTGTATTTACACCTCACAGCTGGATGGGGATGGCGACAGACTGCTTCTGAGTATCATTTACCACCTGAGAGTCTGCCATCAGCAGGGAGGTCAACCCTGCCCCACCCAGAAAAGGTGTCTCTCTCTGCTCCCTCCACAGCAGCACTGGTGTAGAATGGGTGAGCTGTTGCTGTGTGCAGTCTTCATGTTTGGATTAGAAACTCCACAGCCCAACCCCACTCTTCTCTCTCTCCCTCATAACCCCAGGGTCTTGTTCCTTCATGTGTTCATCTACTGCTGAGCTTTGCCTGGCAGTGTTTAAAGTTCAGGGTCGTGATTCCTGCAAAGCCCTCAGTCTGCTCAGTGGCACAGGTGCGCACACATCTAAGTCCTTGGGTAGCAGTGATGGGGATATCTATTTCTTTTCTTTGTCCTACCTCCAAAACCTATCCCTGACCTGAATTATTGGCAAGTTCAAATTCTAAATCTTCATCCATATACGGAAGTGGAGGGACTCAACAAAGCCAAGTTACTAATTAAAGACTAATGTAGATACAGGGGAAGGGTATTATTGTGAGGTGGTATTATTTCTTTTCTACCAGCTTAAAAACAAAATCTGTTTGCTGAACAAGAAAGGTGCCCCCTCACTCGTTTATATGCATGTTTCTTTCTTCTCATCCTGCTACCCACAGGAGCTGCCACTACATCTAGGTCTCTGCTCAGTGTGATCCTGCGGCCCTCCCAAGCCCTAGGCTGCCTCTCTAGGAGCTGGCTCCAAACAACATCCCTCCCCTGTCCCAGAGATCAAACACAGATAGCCAAGGCTGCATCGGGCTCTGTTGGCTTCTCTTGCAGGCAACAGTTTGAAAACTGATAGCTCCGTCATGTTAGTTAGGGTCTAGGGTGGTTTTTCTCTTCTTTAATTATTTTGGTCACACTGCATGTGCTCCGGCTCATGTTACACACAGACCTCTGATGACCAACCAGTCAGAGGCATTCTTATAAACCTTAATTACCTTTCAAAATAACATCGGGCCAAGGCCAGTTTTCGAAGACAATCTCAGTGTACATTTCAGCTCCAATTACTACGGGGGTTCAATTTCAGCAGGCAGTTTTGCAAATCAATGTTGTTCAGTTGAATTTGGGTTCATGGTTCGGGTCAGGTCAAGACCCTTGAAGCATTCCTAGATAAGGCGGGTGATATTAATTTCTTACAATAATAACGATGAAGACAGACATGAAAATAACCCTTTGTCCACAAACCTGTGATCCTTGCAAAAGCACAGATGAAAGATGTCTGAGAGATTTGCCTAGCTCAGCACATGGCAGAAGCTTCAGTGGGCATGAGTCACCAAGTGTTTGCAGACTTCCTGATCTACAGTGGAGCTCATGTAACTTCTTTCTGGAAAAGCCCATAGTGCTATGTTTGCACAAATTATTTCAGTGGATTTACCTGGCAGAGAAGGTAGATTCTTGTGACAAAGCCAAAATGCACATCGATGTGCAATAGGATGCTTTGGGTACCTGGTTTGATTTTTATGGCAAATTTGACTTAACACAAGAAAGGCTTCTTCATGAAGTGTTGGAGATTGTCATGCCTATGTGTATCACCATTCTGAGCTGCTGACCCAGGGAAAGCAAGGCTCTGAACATCAAGAAAGAACACTTTGATGCCTCACAGAGTATATCCCCTCCCCTAGGGATACCTTCTATGCCTCCACCACCTCCTCATCCCCTCATGTCTGTCTACGCTTATTTAAACCACAGAACCCGGCTGATGCTTGCATTAAAGCCACTCATCACACATGGCTCACACCTCTGATGCTTCGCTTCTGCAGGGACAAGGTTGTCCTCCTTTCCTTCCTTATCTCACCCATGCTCCAGTGTGCAGGTCTTCTTGACTCCAGGCTCCTGAGTTTTCTTTCCTTGTTTCTCCATTCCTGATCCTTGTCACAAATGCTCAAAAAAATAAAAGATAAAAATAAGAGTAAAAGTCCTGGAGTAAAGGGAGAGATCAGACAAGAACGGGCTGGGAGACAATTCTTACTGGTAAAGAGTGAAGAGAAGTTGAAGGAGTGTCTTGTAACAAGTGGGGATCATAGAGCAAATGGGCCCGGAGGACAGCTGTGTAGAAGTTAACTCGATTCAGGAAATAACTAAAAGGTAAAACAATTATATTTTTATTTATTATAAGGGGAAAACTCATGAAACAGGAATGAGAAGTCCAAGTTTGGCTTTGTAGAGAGAGCACACCTGGGATGTTTTTCTCCAGGTCCCAGAAAGCCACACTCTAAGATAACTAACAATTATCTTAAAGATAATTGCTTGGCAAAGATTCCCCATCACCTTACCCTTTTGTCTAAATAAGAACAATCCAAACCCAATACAAAACTATATACAATAGGAACAGATATTAAGTA
>LOJH01003368.1:37737-76993 GCA_001685095.1 Ellobius talpinus | reverse complement strand
CCTCGAACTCACAGAGATCTGCCTGCCTCTGCCTCCTGAGTACTGGAATTAAAGTAGTGTGCTGCAACACCCAGCTGAAAGACTTAAAATACAAGGTAGGGAACAGTGAGATGGCTCAACAAGGTAAGATGCTTGCCACATAAGCCTGGTGATCTCAGTTCGGTCCTTGGAAGTCACATAAAAATGAAAGGAGAGACTACACTACAAAGGATGTTTTTACACATATGCACTGTGGCACTTGTGCCAAATAATAATAATAATAATAATAATAATAATAATAATAATTTTAAACTTATAAACATGAAACAATTTGGGCAGTTCGTGAAGACTGACACCCAAGGTTGACCTCTAGCCTTCCCATGCAAGTACACACACATGCACATGTACCTGTACTCAAATGTGAACCTTCACACCCATTCACATACATTTACCCAAATACACCTAAAAGAAAGAAAGCAAAAACTTGACATTGAATCTTTTTCTAAGTTCTCTAAATTTAAGAAGTTATAATGAGGTTAAATCATCCGCAGATTATTTCATGACTATTTTCAGCACAAGCTACTACAATGAGAAAAATTAGCACAGAAACTAGGAGGAGGTAGCGTGGGTTAGCCACCGTACATATGGTAGTGATCACAGCACAGTGCTGGCAAAAGGCTACTCCAAAGGAGTTGTGCCCAGGTGTTCACACCTCTAATTCCACTACTGAAGAGGTCCGAAGCAGAGGATCACCAATTCCAGGGCAGCCTGGGCAATGGGTGGGAACAACCACAAACAAAACCAAACCGCAAACAAGAGAAAGCACCAGTGCTCCAAAGAATCTGTGATGGTGGCAATCGAGTTGCTGGGAAGAAATGCTAACAAAATGTGAGCTTTGGAGCGTCACTTATAGCCCCTAAAGTGTGTTACAACTCCTTCGAGAAGCCCTATGGGAATTTCCAGGTGTATTAGTTGATTCCATGTAGAGATGCACATTGGACATGGTCACTAAAGGTGGGTAGGGACTCACACTAATCTTGAAATGGAGAAAAATACTCCGAAATGGAAAGTGCATCTCCGAGAAAAAGAAAATTAAACCTCATCGAGGAGAATATGTGAAGACTGGAAGGTCAATAGATCATGTGCTTAGCTTTATTTTTGGGTAAGATGACAAAGAGAAGTTCAAGACAAAGAACTTGATAGGAAAACTTCAGCGGCTTCTTTGTCTAATGAAGTGACACACAAAGGATATGCAGACTATAACTGTCTCCTGAAATCCATGTTGAGATGAAACTTGGGAAAATTATAGCAAATGAACATATAGTAAATGAACTCACAGTAGGTTTAGGTTTAGTTGGCAAATTGGATTGAGTGACTAGAACTAGGTAGTGTCCTTTTAGGTTTTGAAGCAGCTCAAAGTAAAGTTTTGGACTAACAGGTTCCCTCAAGTATACTTTAATAATGTCCCATTTGAAAGGTTTGAAAATCTTCATTTTCAACTTGATCAGCAGCGTCTCTTTAGCCATAGCACTAAGAATATAGAATGGTTATCTCATGGGACCAATTTTGCATCTTTTAAAGCAAAGCTATCTCTGTATCAAGAAAGGTCATATGCATTTTGGTTTATGCATTTAGGTTTTGCTAGTGTACATATTTATGCTTAGTTCTAGATTGTATTGTGTTGTCTAATTCTAGTTCCCTTCTGTAAGATGACTTGAAAAATATTTTATATTTTTCTTTAAAATTATTGTAAGTATATACATGATGTGATAATTCGATCCACACAGAACAGTGTGTAACAGTCACCTGGGGTAGTTAATATTGATACCTCCTTAAACATAAAAAAATTAAAGACGCATAACAGTAGTACATATTTATGTGGTATGATATAGTATTTCATATGTATACTCTATCTGCAGAGCATATCAAGGTGAAAGACATTCCTGTCTATTTATCATTACCTTGTGTTTGAGTTCTTAGTCATAGAACGTATTAGCTTATAGTGAGCTATACTCCCTGCACACACACACACACACACACACACACACACACACACACACACACTGTATACTAGAACTTATAAACTCCTCTCTGCTGTGTTTGGCTACCTGTCCTCCAACCTCCCCCATGCTCTCCTCCCACACTCTTCCGAACCTTTAGTAATCATTATTATATATTTCAATTGCCTTCTTACAGCATACTTATGTAAAAGAGTGTGCAGAATCTGTCTTACTTTATGTAACACCCTCTACCTCCTTCCATTTTCCTATAAAGGATACTATACTAATCTTTTGATAGCTGAATAGTATTTTATTTTTGTGCATGTGTCTATATGTCACATTTTTCTTATCTAGTCATCTCTTGATGGTCCCTAGACTAATTCCCTATCTCATTTATTGTGAGTAGTACCTAACTATTGTGAAAAAAAAACATGTGTCTCTGATACAGTTATTTATTTTCCTCAAAAGACAAACTCTAATGTGTGATACCTGGATCAAATGGTAAGTCTCTTTTTTATTTTCTGTCCCTACAATTCTCTATGATGGTTATACTCATTCACTTTCCTGTTAACTGTATATAACAATTCCTTTTTCTCTACATCCTTAGCAACATTTGATATATATTGGGGGGATAAAAAATGAAAACTTACATGAAGTAGTGTATATTTAATCTGATTCATTTTTCTCTATTTAGAAAGTTTGATTCATGCAGCTGGAGAGATGGCTCAGTGGTTAAGAGCACTGGCTGTTCTTGCTGAGGACCCAGATTCAATTTGTAGCACCCACATGACAGCTCACAACTGTCACTCACTCCAGTTGTGGGGAATCAAATCCTCTGTTCAGTTCTCCATAGGTACCAGGCACACATGTGGTACACTTACATATCTGCAGGTGAATAAAAATAAACACACATAAAAATAAAAATAAGCCTAAAAGAAAAATTTATTCAAAGCATTTGTGTTTCCTCTCTGCTTTCTTCCCCTTAGAATAATATAGCTGATCCAGAAGAACTGTTCACAAAATTAGAGCGCATTGGAAAAGGCTCCTTTGGAGAAGTTTTCAAAGGAATCGACAACCGTACCCAGCAAGTGGTTGCAATTAAAATCATTGACCTTGAGGAAGCCGAAGATGAAATAGAAGACATTCAACAAGAAATAACTGTTCTGAGTCAGTGCGACAGCTCATATGTAACGAAATACTATGGGTCCTATTTAAAGGTAGTGTGCTCATTATATATTATATTATATATTATTTCATAATGTGTTCATGCTATATTTTTTATTAAGGTGTTTTCATTATATATTTTTTTGTTTTCTTTTAATTCTAATTTTGAGAGGCAGTATCTTTTTTTTCCTTTTTTTGTGAGACAGGGTCTCACTGTGTAGGCTGACTCTCCTGGAACTCACCATGTAGACAGAACAGGCTGGCCTTGATCTCATAGAGATATGCCTGCTAGTATTAAAGGTGTGCACCACCACACCCAACTCAAAAGGCAGGGACGTAAATTAGGATTTGGTAATCTTTACTGTCTAGGCAGAATCAGCTCCATTTATGGTGTCAACTAAACCACTGTTAGAGTTAACAGCAGCTTCTTGAAAGTACTCCAGAGCTCAGCTGCACTCTTCCATCCCTGAACTTCTGGTACAGGGGAAGAGGAAAAAGGTCTCTGGTCTTTAGGCCGCCTTGCCACATAAAAGCTGTGCCCCTGGGTTTCCCCATGCTGTTCTTAATAGTCTAATCTTTCTCAAACTCAGAGTGGAGGGAGCATATAGATAGTATTGAGTTATGGTTGTTACTTATGCATTTCTCTCCCAAGGTTGTGAGCATATTGATGACAACTTAGTTTAAATTTTCCCCATTTTTATATACCTTAGTCCAGCTTATGATTCATAGTAAGCACATGATATAGTTTACCTGAACCATTCCCAGGTTCTTTCTTTCTTCCTCCACAACACTAAGATCTATGTGATCAAATCCTTCATTCATGTAAGATGGTGCAATATTTGCAGAGACACTTCACATCCCACCTAGAATGATGTGTTCTACCCCAAAGCGATAGATATGAAGTGCATTCATTTATCCAGTAACTCACAGATGGATTCTTTAATAAATAAATCCTTTTCTTATTGTCAAAAAATAAAAAAGAAATAAAATAAGTAAGAGATAAATAAATAAGAAAGAAAAGAAACTACTTCCAGCCCGGTACGAGCCAGATTGCTATGGCGGTAGTATAAAGTCTGAGTTGTGGGTGGCTACGTTGCCATGGTATAATGGATTCACTGCATGGCTTTATTGCCATGGCATAACTTTGCATTAGAGACAGGAGTGCTTGTCTGGAGCACAGGCACGTGCAGAAAGATTTCCAACTCTGTGCATATGAAAGTGCTGGCTTGGTATGGTGGTGCCTGGGTTGTCGGAGATATGGTGAAGACAATGTAGCCATTAAGACATCTAGCCTCTAGAGTGCTTGCTTTCCCTTGTGGTCACCAGGCGAGTTAGTGTGTGTGGCCCAGGTGCACACAGAGAAATTTTGGTTCCACCTGAGTGTGAGCTAGGGGTCTAAGGCAGTGACCCCACTTGGCAGTGACATGTGGTTTGATCTAGTACAGCTACAGAACCCAGGTCTGGGCTGTGGACCCTCATGGAGCAGCCATTAATCCAAGGCTGAGGAACTGGCATGGTTTGGGAGAATGGAGGGTCCTTTTCGCACTGCCTCAACAGCTTTCTGCTTCATGAGCAAGGTTATGTTCCTGTGCCTGCCCTCCCTGGAGCTCCCTAGGAAGACTAGCTGTTGATCACTTCAGCAGTTACGATGTCAGTTTCTTCTGGAATAGTTCGTTTGGGACGCGGTGGTTCCTACTGCATGGCGATATTGATAGCCTTCCTCTTTCTTCTTCATTCATGGCCGTCTCTCAGCTGCACAGGTATGCCACTCTCACCAGTGACCCTTTCTGTGGGGAGATCCTGCTGCCTTTGTGTCTCCTGTGCTGCTACAGTTAGGGCTAGTGAGTTATTTTGGTTTGAGGGTATGTTCTCTCTCATCTTCTCTCCTTCCATCCCACCATGTGCACCCATCATGCATGCGTGCATGTGTGTGTGCATGCGTGCATATGTTTGTGTGTGTGTGTGTGTGTGTGTGAGAGAGAGAGAGAGAGAGGAAGACTGGTGTCTTCTATGCCTCCATCTTGGTGACCTAAGTGTCATTGCTTCCTTGATCTTTATGTATTTATATTAGTTTATATTGATATGAATCATCAATTTTACTGACTTTGCAAAACTTATTTTACTAACATATTGCATACATTAGATTGAATAGGGAGTGAATTTGCTATAGAGTCATTCAACAGCTGGACACTGTGTCTGTCATACAGTGTACCAGGTGCTGGAGATGTAAAATGAATAGCGTACTCCTGTAGCCAGAGAGCACTCAGTCCAGCATTACATAAAAACCACAGATTTTATGATGAAAGTCTATAGATATTTATCACACTGTATAATATCATACTGAGTATCTACATACAGCAGATTACAGATGAAATTGGCAAGAGTGTAGCTCATTGACAGGGAGTTTGCCTAGCATGCTTGTCTTACTGGGTTCCATTCACACGACTGCAAAAATTAAAATCAAACAAAAGCTACATATTAATAAGTGCAAATAAGCAAGGGCTTACTTCTGTATTTTTCACCAAAAATAACTTGAAGAAGTTGCCTCAAGGAAGAGGTGATAAGAATGGAAAATTCCATCTAATTTCAGAATTTATTCCTAAGAGTTAGCTGTCATCATATTTTACTACATATGAAAACTTCTGGTTCTTTGTAGCATGGTATTTGCTTTCATATTCATCCCTAAAATATCTAACTTAGAAGTTCATATAGTTGTATGGAATGCTTTGGAGTGATTTCTCCATCTCAGTGCCTGTGCGTTCTCCCCCTAATTCCTACGGTGGGCTTTGTTGTAGGCAGCCCTGGAAATTTTCTGGTCATATGTATTATTGCTCTTTCTGGATTGAATACTGGTAATTGCAGACTCTCTCTAGAGCAAACCTGAACCCTTGTTATTTTTAGGCACCTAGATCAGATAGCTATTTTCGGTGACCGGCTTAAAATATTCAATAGACTCTATTTAAAATATTTTTAATACTTTGTTCTAACTCAGCAGTAGCATGGCGGTGAAGATTTCAGTAGTTACTAAGAGCCTTTGTTTACTCTTGGTTCTTCCACAGATGGATGTGCTGCAGCTGCGTGGGTTTTTATTTGTAAGAGATTATATTTCAAAAATACTGCCTTCAAACCGAGCCTAGTAGGATCTACATACTAGTCTTCTAGTAATTACTTCAGCTGTTAATAAGTACAAACTAATGCTTTATTTTGTCCCAAATATTGACTGTAGAATTCTTTAGAGCATTCCGTGGTAGAACACTAATATCCAAAATATTTGTTAAACTATAAAACTGAAATATTTTCATCTCCTTTACCAATCATTAGTGGAAATCCTGGAAAAGGGTATTTGAAGAACCTTTTTCCTTCATGATAAACTCTATAAATATAGTTATGGGTAAATGGCTATACATACAAAATGTAGGACTCTTATCTGATTTTAAGTCACTTCCTCTTTGAGTCGTGTGTATGTGTGTGTCTGGGTGTGTGTAAGGATGAAAGCCAAAGCCTTGTGCATGGTTGATGTTTATTAACACTAAGCTAAATCCTAGGCCTAAAAGTATAATCCACGCTGGCCCCGAACGCATGGTCCTCCTGCCCTTACCCTGTGTAGCTTTCGGATTACTATTGTTCACTTCCATGGTGGGCTAAGTATTTTACTGAAATTAACCAACTCATTATTTTCCATTGGTATTGTCACATTGTGATTGCGTAGGCATGAGTTTTTTATTGTAACCTAAAACCACATCAAATCTAACAGCATTCTGTTTAAAGCAGTCAGCGTAACTTGAGACCACATCCTGTTAGTATCATGAGGGAATGGTTTTGTCAATTGACTTGGATACGTATTGGGTGGCTGTCCATGCATTTCATATGGAAGTGGAGTTTGTGAGTCAGCTTAATTGAGCAACATAGGATCTGGGATTTACACAGGCTATCATACATAACCAAGACTTTACTGTAAGCTGGGGTAAAAAGTGACTTTACTGTAAGCTAGGATAAAAAGTGACTGCATTTGAGAGAAAATTATGTTCTCTCAAACTGTGTGCAGTTGTAGCGATTTCCTTCAGACATGAAAAAATGTACTAGGTATTCATTTTGACTGAGCTCACTGTAGAATTCCATCTTTAAAAACAAGAGTAAAAAAACGAGATAAACACATCAGTGTGACCACAGTGTTTTCCTTTCGTTTTCGTTCACTGCACTTTCTTGACAAAGCTAGTCTTTATGAAGAGTGCTAGGAGCACACAGACTTTCCTTTTGATCTCCTAATAGTGCTAGAAACTTTTATAATCTTTAAATATTTTGTTAGTTCAATGTAATTTTTAAATGAAACTCATTCAGGCATTTAACAGAATTTGAGTCATGCCTTTATTTGCTGCTGAAAGTGCCTTTAGATTTCTGTTTATGTTAAGGGAATGTGGTCCCTCCCATAGGTCCGTATAGACTACAACCAGCATCTGTTTAAAAACTTGAGTGAATGAAGTGAAATGTTCCAGAGCAAAATCTATAGTTGTATGGTCTTCGTGCTATTTTTCATCAAACTTTGTGGTTTTATCTAGAGTATATCAATGCCTCTGGAATATTTTTTTATTTGAAAATGTGTTTGGTGTTTTCTTATAAAGCTTGAAGTCCATTTCTTTCTCCTTTGTAAAATGCTCTTTTCTCAAAATGAAATGGTTTTAAGCTTAACATAACCCATCTCTAAGAAGCCCCATCTTTCAACAGATGTGTATTTATTGAATGCCTACTATGTGCATTCATCTCATTTTGCATAATTTGTCCAGTCAATCTCATCCACTTTATTCTGTCAGCTTCAAAATTCAGCCTCCCTACTCAGCTCCAGGTGAGTGTTTCAAATTTGTTTCCTCTTCCCTACTTAAACTAGAGTATATAGAGGGCAGTAACACTAACACTGGGGAGCAGCATTTGAGTTACTGGAGGTATGACTTTGTGAGGCATGGGCTATGGACAAAGGATTCACAACTGGAGCGGAACCCTGTAGAGGGCATAAAGTTTCTGGCCCCATTCTTCATAAAGCTATCTCTACTTTCCTTTTTAATTAATTCCATAAAATCATTC
Source organism: Ellobius talpinus (assembly GCA_001685095.1). Classification (NCBI taxonomy): domain Eukaryota; kingdom Metazoa; phylum Chordata; class Mammalia; order Rodentia; family Cricetidae; genus Ellobius; species Ellobius talpinus. The sequence continues at coordinate 68,774 of LOJH01003368.1, read as the reverse complement.
ATGCTAGATTTTAAAATCATGGCAAAAATAATGTAAGTTTACTATTTTAGCCATTTTCTGTATTCATTTTAATGTTTTTTTTATATTTTTCCTGTCCCCATAACTCCTCCCCCATCTCCTTATCCCTAACCAACTTCATGTTCTTTCTCATAAAAATAAAAACAAAACGTGGAGTCCAATTTATGTTGGCAGACTATTCCTGCCATGAACTCTGCCCTGGAGGATAGTTGATAAGCTCAGTATCCATTTTTAAGTGTGCCATTTTTGCATTGTTGTCCAACCATGACCACTATTCATTTCTAGAATGTGTTTACCAATTGAAATTCTGTACCAGGATACTCCCTGTAGCTAGCGTCCTTGGCATCCACCAACCTAGGGCTTACTTCTATGCTCTTGACTGCTCTAGGTACCTGATACAATGGAAACATACAATATTTACCCTTTTGTGACTGGCTAATTACAACTCTACATTCTAGTTTATGTCGTAACAGGCTATTGGAGTAGACCACCCACTTGTGTTGACTTGTATACAGTATAAATAATCCTCATGTGTGTGTGTGTGTGTGTGGTGTGTGTGTGTGTGTGTGTGCGTGCCATGGTGTGCATGTGCAGGTCAAAGGACTTGTGAGAGTCAGTTTTCTTCTGCCATGTAGATTTGGAAGATCAAACTGAGGTCTTTGGACTTGCAAGCATGCGTCTTTACCCCCCTCTGAGACGTTTTGTTGGTCTTGGAGTCGTTTCTTTTCGTGTGTTCTAAATTTTGGGACAGTTTCCTATAACTTAAATTTTCTCCTTCAAACTATCATTCAAATGCATGGCTTCTTTTATAAGGGAAGTGGAGGTTTCCCTATAGAGATTTCCTGCCCTTAACAGTGATAGGTTTATGGTTATGGATTATAGTCACTTGGCACTTTTGGAGTTGTAAACCAATATATGGACACCATTTTAATCTAGCACATTTATTTGCATTCTGCAACACTAACCTCTGTTATCAGAAATCAAATGCTGAAGCTGTCCTACCCCCAAATAATAATATTTAGGTTGTTTGGGTTTCTGTTATTTGTCTATTTTTACGGACCCTTTGGGCCCAGCTGTAGACAGCAGATTCCCTGTGGGACAAGCTTCCTTGGACAAGCTTTCTGTTTCTTATGGTGCTCCTTCAGGCCTTGCCCTGGCTCATGCCTTCTTAGCAGGAATTCAGATGTTCCCAAAACCCTCCTGTAAAACTTATCTCTAGAAATGGAGAGATCTAAGGAAGGCAGCCGCAAAAAGCTATCAAGTCCCCTGGTTGCTTCAAAGTTCCAGTGAACCAGCTTGCTTACTGGTAGGAAGCCTTATTTTCAGATGTAGAAGCTACTTAGTTGGGACTTGAGAAATCTCAGCCATATAGCCTGCTCTATAAGGTCACCGCTTAAGCTTTCTATGCATCCATTTTGGTGACAGTTGGAAAGCTTCCATTTAGAACTGGTGCAAACAAAATGCCATGCGTTGTTTTTCAACTTGAAAAACAGGTGCTTTTGTTCATGCAGAACAGCAAAATAGAAACATATTTTATAGGGACTTTCTTTTAAATGTCAAGCACACAAGAAAAATTCTGAGTTAATGTGGTAGAGAGAGTATAGTTACTTATTAGGAACAAGTTTGTGGCAAATGAACAAATCTTAATTTATCTATTGGAGGAGGGCCGCTTGTTGATTCCTGGCGCTAGCTTAGACCTGAAATAATCACATAGAAACTGTATTATTAAATCACTGCTTGACTGATTAGCTCGAGCTTCTTATTGGCTAACTCTTATATTAATTTAACCCATTTCTGTTAATCTGTATATCGACACGTGGCTGTGGCATATCTGTCTCCAGCAGCTCCATGGCTTCTCTCTAACTCTGCCTTCCTCCTCCCATGCTATAGGCCAAGCCAGTTCCTTTACTCATTAACCGATAAAAGCAACATATAGACAGAAGGACCTCCCATACCATTTATCAGTAATTATAAGAATTTTTCTTCCTCATGAAAACACATAAAGATGCATCACATTCGCCATTGTCGCTCTCTCAGTGCCCAACTGCTCTGCATAAAAGCAAGTTGCATGAACCACTCCTAGATCTCTGCTTCCTCCCCTACTATTGTGGGCGCTCATATCTTCTTTTCTATTGTAGACACAGGGCTCCCGGTGCTTTGCTTCCTCAGTTCAAGCTGGACTGCTATGCAGAGCAGATGGATGTCAAGATTACTGGAGGGTCATGAAGAGGATAGGGAACACTTTCTTTTACATATCCCACATAGAAACAGAATCAAGAAAAGGATTAAAAAAGGGTTAGGGAGGTGGTTCACAGATAAAATGCTTGACATGCAAGCAGCAGAACCAGAGTTCAAATCCCCACAACCCATGTATAAGTTCTGTAAGTGTATCTGGCCTATAATCCTAGCCTATAAGAAGCACAGAAAATCCCTAGAGCAAGCTGGCTAACCAGACTAGCCAAGACGGTATGTTCAAAGTTCAGCTGAAAGAAACTAAAAAAACTGTCTCTGTATATAAGGTAGAAAGCAATGCTGGAAGCCATTCAACTTCAGGCCTCTATACACATTCACACACATGAAAACAGGAATATACATATGCATATCATATATATACATATGAAAGGGAAAAGACATCCTCTGTGTCCTATATTTGATATATGTGAACATTCTCTCCCTAATTCTTAACTCTAAGCTACATCCCGGTTTTCCTACTACAGAGTTCACCCAACTCTTGATTCTTTAACCTTCTCTCACGAGTGTTTGTATCTCTAGAGTCCGTTCCCTGCCGTACTAAAGCTCCAGGCTCATGGGAATGTTGCAAATTTTAAATGAAACTCCTGAACACTGCTGAGGGATTTTAAGAGTATGAGGGCTAGTAGCAGTGGCTTGAGAACTTTCATCTCACAACTGGGCCTTTAACTGACAAAAATAGTACTTACGTCATAAGTTGAAGCACAGCAATGACTGTATTTTCCCCTAGGGAAAAAATGGTTAATGTATAAAACTGTAGGCCATGTCTCTACCACACTTCATGCTTGATACTGTGGATGTGCTTATGTTGAAGTTGTCTTTGAAAGCATCTATCCACTGCCTGCCTTCCCCTGGAACCTAGGCATTATTTTAATGAAGAAACACAGGTTTCAAAAACTTAAATATTTTACTTGGAAATGGGCTCACAGAACACAAATCATTCATGGTGTGACCTGCTGTCAGCCTTGTTAAATCTGCCTTTCCACCTCGAGTCGGTTCTGTGGTCTCACAAAGTTTCAGCAAATACCATTCATGAAGTACTGGAGAGAAAGGAGTGTTTCAAGCTATGTCTGAAAGAAAGAGGAAGTTGGTGATTTATTTTTGAAAGGTTTTATTAGGAGAGGGAGGCGTTTGGTGCCTCATAGGGTCTAGGCAAGCAATCTGCTATTGAGCTGTGTTCCTAGTCATCTAGTGTTGATCCAATAGAGCTGGATGGTGTGCATATGTGTGTGCATGCATGCGTGCGTGTGCATTTTATAGTGCATTTCTTTATATCTACCCTATAAAATGTTTTTATTTCTTGTTCAGCTCACAATGAAGTCCTAGGTTTGGAACTTAACTATCTGCAGTGGTCATATTAAACTATATACTCTCCCCCCCTTTTTTGGAGGGGGATAGTTTTTTTTCTGGATTCCATGTGTGTGCAAAAATATCTATTAATCATGGCTGGAAAAGGCTCTAAAATGTCTTAAAACAAATAGAACAATGCAAAATGAGTGTCTTCGAACTCTAAAATTATACAGAAAGCATTCAAAATTGTCCACTTGCTCCTTAGTTTTTGATGACATTATACTTTTCCTTCAATATTACTTCAAATAATGACTTCAAGTGGTTGTTAATTTTGTGGATTTTATAAAAATTAGCAATATTTAAAGTGATATGTGGTACTTGTATATGGTTAGCTGTATTGTTTAAGTAGTTTTGCAGGAAGTACAGGATTAGAATCTGACCTTAATTTTCTATGAAAAACAATGTATGGTCTGGATCCCAAAGAACCATGTTAAAGCCTGTATTTATAACCAGTAGACTGGTTACTATGTAAGTTGTAATTTTTTTCTAGTGGGTGATCTGGGGCCAGGCATGTAATTATTAAATTGTTTTATGTCTTTACAGGGCTCAAAACTATGGATAATAATGGAATACCTAGGTGGAGGTTCAGCTTTGGATCTTGTGAGTATTTTAAAACAGTTATATATGCATACATAAACTTATTTAACTCTTTGAAATTATGTAAGCAGTAGCTTTGGGGCAAGCTAAGTTATTCAGGTAAGATGTTCAAATTAAACTCTTTTGGGATAAGCTTTTAATCTTGTGTGCACAAACTGCATTGTAGATTTGTTCATGCTGCTGAGAGTCTTAAGGTATACAATCAATGCAAATATCCCAGTAAGACAAAGTCCTGACGTTTACAGTGATTGTTTGCCAATTGCTCTCAGTTTGACATTTTCATGCAACCCTTAATACTGAGTATACTTGGACTTAAAAAATACAATATGGGGGATGGAGAGATGGCTCGCTGTTTAAGAACACTGGCTGCTCTTCCAGAGAACCCAAATTTGATGCTTAACACCCACATGGCAGCTCACAACTGTTTTTAATTCCCCTTCCAGAGGATCTGATGTCTTTTTTTGGTCTTCACAGGCTCCAAACACATAAGTGGCACAGGGACCTACATGTATACACACAAGATAATGAAGAAAAATTTTAAAATACTTCATTTAGATAACTGTCACTAACAGTGATTATGAATCAAAGGTCTGAGTCTTTGAAAACTGATGTGTTACTCCCCTCCCCCCAACATGATGGTATTAGGAAAGGTAATGAAGGCATGAGAGTGGAGCCTTCAGGGATGACATTGGTGTTCTTGTCAAAGTGGCCCTGGAGGACTTTCTAGCTCTCCTTCTATTAAATGAGAATACAATGAGAAGGACTATCTGGAAACCAGGAAGGGTGGTCTCAGGAGATACCCATTTGCTTAGACTCCCCAGAACTGAGGATTGGTGCTTATTATTTAATTCACCTTGTATGGGATGTTTTGTTGCAGCAGCCTGAGGTGTAGGAACGTGTTACTGTCATTTTTTTAACTTTGTAAATTGTCATTTATTTGTGTTTCTTATGAGGGTGGAGAAGGGGTATACATAGTCCATGCTACACATAAGAAAGTCAGAGGACAAGTTACCCAAGTCTCTTCTCTCCTCCTACCATGTGGATTCTGGGAAGCAAATTTAGGTCATCAAGTTTGATGGCAAGAGCCTTTACTCACCGAACCTTCTGCTGGCCCCTTTTCTTAGGCAAATATTGCAGTGCTAAAATCTGGTGCTGTGTAGGAAAAGTCCCACCCAATGAAGACATATTCACATGGAAAACACCTCTGAGAAAAACTGATCGTTTTTCCTGTGTTGCTGTGATGGTATCAAAGTTGGTCCCTCCATAGAAAAATTATGAATGTGCATTTATACTTAAAATTCAATACAAGTTATAATAGTCAACTTGTTCTAGATTGACTTCTGGGTGACCATATATCTGTTTGAGGTTCTCCAGCTGGCTCTAGTCATCAAGGTCTGTGACTTTGAAGCTTTGGACTTGAAAATCCTGTAGCACACAGAACTTATACTAAGTGCTTCTAAGTTCTCTTGTAGCTTCAATAGTATGTGATTTGATGTATTTGGGGGTTTTGTTTTATTTTTGAGGCCCAGGATGACCTGGAACTCATAATCTTCCTGTCTCAGCCTCCTGAGTGTTCCATCCTTGTTTTAAGGCAGGATCTTCAAACCCACCCATATATCCCTTCTTGCTCTCTTTCAGATTCATGACCTATTTTTTCATTGTTGTTACATGAATATATGTACATGTATATACATATATATCCCTTAACTATAATTTCCATCTTCTACCTTTCCCATTCCTTTCTTCAATATTTAAACATTTTAACTGTAGAATTCTTTTACACCCTAAGTTAGGTATATAAATTTCAAAGTATTGTATGTCTTTGAAACAATTGTGAATGAGATTACTTCTCTAGTTTCTCTCTCAGCATGTTTGCTATTGGTATATAGAAAGGATGTTTATTTTTGTATGTTAAATTTGTAGCCTGCCACAAAAGTGGTGGGGCTGGAGAGATGACTAGGTGATTAAGAACACTGATTGCTCTTCCAGAGGACCTAGGTTTGATTCTCAGCACCCACATAACAGCTCACAAATGTCCCCAGTTCCAGGGGATCCAACACCCTTACACAAACATACATGTAGGCAAAACACTAATGCACATTAAATATAAAACAAAAAAGGCCTTAGCCCTGACTGCAAATGACTTCGAATTTCCGGAAATTTGATGAATAGGAAATTGTCTGAGAGATTTTCCTTGGTGGGGTAGGTGGTCCATACTTAAACTATTCCAAAGAAATGGCAATTAAGCCAAGAAAACCAGCCTACAAACCACAATCCCAGAGAACTTAGACAACAATGACGACACTAAGAGAGACTTACATAGATCTAATCTACATGGGAAGTAGAAAATGACAAGATCTCCTGAGTAAATTGGGAGCATGGGGGCCTTGGGAGAGTGTTGAAGGGGAGAGGGGAGAGGCAGGGAGGGGAGCAGAGAAAAATGTAGAGCTCAATAAAAATCAATAATAATAATAATAAAAGAAATGGCAATTAATCTCAACAGAGAGCCTGACCTAGGAATTCATGGCTAATTCTTCCTTGACTTTTCTCTTTTATCTCGAGTTCAGTCTTTATGTGTCTCTCTTTTCCAGTGAGGCAATTTCTTTTAGAAAAATCTTCATGCCTGTGAGTTTAAGCTCTGTTCTCTTCTCGAACTGAAATGAGCTTATTTTTGCTCTGGTCCACCTCTTCCATTCCTTCAACATTGATAGCCCTTTACAGATTCACCACTTACTAAGTTACTAATAGTAATGTCCCCATTGGCTGCTGGCATAATCCTAGCTAGCAACCCTAATCTGTATCCGCTGCCAGTAGTTTGTCCAGTTTAATGTAATGTCTCAGTCAAACAAACATAATCCCTTTACCTCTTTTTGCCGCCCACCTCATCATAATAAGACAAATGGCAATTAATATAAACTTAATAAGTTAAAATTTCAGCACTCCATTGGATAAAAGTCTAGTCACCTAATCCCACTCTACTAAATGGCTCATGGATACTGAGCATGCCAGTCACTCTGTGAGTTAATTTCCTCACATGTTAAATCAAATGAAGAAAATGGGTTAGAAATGTCTAGTTCTGCTTTTCTAGCTAAAAATAAAATTGACACTGCTGTGGTTTAATTATGCAGCCCAGAAGATACTGAGAAAACATGTTGCTCTTTTTCAATGTATAGTCATTGACAGATGAGTGCAATTGATTTTGATTAAGAATTTGTCATAGAGTAATAAGAGAAAGCAAGATGGCTTCTGAGCAATGTGTTTCTCAACTCAAACTGGCACCCACCTAACTGACTAACACGAGAATATGAATTCTGGTTTATAGTCAGGATTATACACTGTACTCCTCGAGAGTCTTATTCCAAGAAAATCATTCATTGCAGTTGAACAGACTTTGACCATTTTAGATGCAATGTTATGAAATTTATTGTTTACTGCTTCTTTCTAAAACGGTTACATTGTCTTGCACAAAGACATCTGATGGGTAAATAGGAAAAAGCATGAGCACTATAGAAAGAGGCCTGGAGCCATGTACTAGTTATAAAAGAAGGCCTACTGTGGTAGGCGGCCTCAGGGACTGGCAGGAAATGAAAGGAATGTAGGGAAAACCCATAAACCCACAAGTGCAGGGTCTTTAAAAGAGCAGTTGTCCCTCTTCTGCATATCCTTACGTTCAAAACCCAGGCAGGTTATACAAGGCAGGTATGTTGCCCTGGGCAGAGGCTTAGAACTTTGCAGAGAAGTTTCAGTTAAGCATTCCAAGACCTTGGCATTTTATCACCCAAGGTTGCATTTGAAATTTTAAAAAAGCAAAACAAACACTTCCTCTTATATTGCATCTTTGTGACAGTCCTTAGTTTCCTGCATGCTTTGTCCTCTTTTTCTCACGACTACCAGCACACTGTAGGAAACATGTGTACTACAAGGTTTGAGGCCATTTTTGGTATGGTAATGGTCCAGAAAAATCCACCCACACCCACCATCCCATATCCACCCCTCCCCCTCCCNCCCGTCCCTTTTCAGCTTCCAGTTGAATTTGTACTCTGAATTTTCAACTAATCCTAAAATGCATCATATGGTAATGGACCTTCAAGACCCTTTTTGTTGTTTGTACTGACCTGTTTTAAAAGTTCTATATTAGGAAGTGGATTGAGCTATCTATCCTACACTTTGAAACCCTTCAAAATGATAGTGGGTGCCCTGAAATTGCCCTTGCCCAATTTCTTAAGTAACCAAGAGTATGCCTCTGGCCCTACCAGTGCTTTATGATCATGTACTAAATTCCAGTCTTTGCTTATATGATGTATGTCCTCTGGTTAGGTGGTAGTTCCACGGAATTTCTTTGCCAGCCATCAATAAAATAATGTCTCATTTTCACCTTTAGTATCAAGTTAATCACTAACCTTTAAATTAAAAAAAATTGAGGTGGAAGTTGATAGATTTGAAAGTTAATAGATAATGTTACCTAGGAATGGGATATATTGAATTACAGGCATCCCTGGGGGATACAGTAAGACCACTCTTAAAAGCGGATGGTGAAACCAAAGTACAAGGTCTATTCTAAGCTGTTAAACTTTGACATAAAAGTGTCCTTTATTCGGTATAAATATGGCATTCATGAAAAGATGAAATACACAAGGTGCCAAAGAGCTGTGAATCCCTCCCAGTGAGGCAGAATAGGCACCTCCCCTTCCTTCCAGCAACCAGAGCTCTGCCTCCCTGTGCCTCCAGCTTCCCACCCGTCCTGTAATAACACTGTTTGTGCTTTATGAGGTACCAGAATTTTAAAATGACCATTTATTTTAAAGGGATTTTTTTTGGGTGTTCCATTACACGTTCTCCCGAAACCTAATGATTGCTTTCCTGTCTTCCAGTTGGAATGACTGGCTTTGGTACAGGGGTGGGGAAAGAAAGGGAAGTGTGTTACATTTATTTGAAAATATTATTCCTCCATGATCTGAAGTTTTTACAATGAGAGTCTGAATGGTTGAGTTATTGTATTTCTGGCTGAATTTAGATTAGGGGTGTCTGATTGAAAAACCAGTTCAGTGTCAATATGCAGTGACTGTTTAAAAACAAGTACATTCTCTCTTTATCTAGTCATTGTACATGGTATAGTGTGACCTAAGGACCCTGCCATGCACACACATATATTATACTCTAACTGTATTCCCTTCATGCCCTTAAACCCCTGCTTCTTAGTCTTCCTGCTACTCCGTTGTTCCCTTGGAGAGTTTACTCCCTAAGTAACAGATTCCTTCCCCCTTTGCCTGTGTGACAAAAGTTCCATTGCCCTTTGCATAGTTTTGGTAAATCTTGGATGTAAATTTTAGAACCCTCAGAATTTGGAGCTAGTATCTAGGTAAAAATGCCTAGCTGATCTTTCAAGATAAATCATTTGTTTATGTGTATATGGGTGGCTTGTTTTTAGGCAGGATCTCATAGAGCCCCGGCTCTCTTGTAGCTCAGGCTAGCTTCAAGCTGTGTATATAGCCAGAGATGAAGTTAAACTTTTGAGCCTCCTGCATCCATCTCCCAAGTACTAGTATTACAGGCATGTGCCTCCGCACCCAGTCTATGGCTGCTGGGGATCTAACTCAGGGTTGTGCTCATGTTAGGCACATACTCTACCAGCTGAGCGATATCAGCATCCTGCAATCTAATTGTCTAAAACCCTGCACAGCCATTTCAAATGACTTTTACTACCTTTTCTCCTTTAAAGTTTTTTCCTCATTTGTTCAAATGTTGGTTTAATAAGCCATTTCAGATAACTAAGTGATCCAAATTGTCAAAAATACCAATTTTGAATTTTTCCCCAAACTTTTGAAGTGTGTGAGTGTACATGTGTTTTCTTCTTAAGCTGCGCGCTGGTCCATTTGATGAATTCCAGATTGCCACCATGCTCAAGGAGATTTTGAAAGGCCTGGACTATCTACATTCTGAAAAGAAAATTCACCGAGACATTAAAGGTATACAAAAGTCAAATAGAAACCCGAGAAAAACAGATTCGTTTTGGAGAAGCTGAGATATATTCATTTTGTTTTTCTTTGCCCCCTAGCCGCCAATGTCTTACTTTCAGAACAAGGCGATGTTAAACTTGCTGACTTCGGAGTTGCTGGCCAGCTGACAGATACACAAATTAAAAGAAACACCTTTGTGGGAACTCCATTTTGGATGGCTCCTGAAGTTATTCAACAGTCATCTTATGACTCTAAAGTAAAGTATTCTCTGTCCAGATGGGCCTCATTGTATATAGCCTTGTCGATAAGCTTCTTTAATTTCTCCTTCCTTCGCAAGTGCTTCTAAAAGAAATTATGTCCTATTGTGTTCCTTAACCATAAGTCTCATCAGTGTTGGAAATATTTGATTCCTATTTATTTCAAAGGCTTTTCATCCCACTTGGAATAAAATCTAGAGTCCTATAGTCACCCATAAGGCCATTGAAGATCTGGCCATTTTTTTTGTCTGTCTGCCCTTATCTTCTACCATTTTCATTTGTACTCTCTTTGCTCCAGCCATTATGGCCTCGTTGTTCCTCAAACACAAGAACATTTTGACCTCAGGAATTTTCCTTGCTTTCCCCTTTGTCTGGAATAGCCTTGCTCCCAATGCGCTATCTCTAAGCATCCCCTGCACAGAGATGTCTCTCCCAACCATCCCGTAGAAACATGTGGCTTCTGTCCCTACTTCGGTCATCATTCCCTTTTCTGCTCTTCGCTTCCCCACAGAACTTAGTCCCACCTCACATAATGTCACTCCTTTATCTGTCCCTCCCTCTTAGTAGAATGTAAGCCTCTTCAAGGTAAGGACTTTCATCTGGTTTATTTGGCATTCAAGTAGTATTGTGCCCGTACAAAATATGAGATTTAAATTTTGAATTCATGAGTTCCATTAATTAAAATTGTTATAATTATTATATAATACTATTATATTATTAGAATTCACCACATTTATTGATATGTCATTGCAGGGATTTTGAGGCAGCATCCTAGAAGGGAGTTTCAAGGTGATAAACGGTTTTTGTTATTGTTTCCTTTTTTAGGCTGACATTTGGTCATTGGGAATTACTGCTATTGAACTTGCCAAGGGAGAGCCTCCAAATTCTGACATGCATCCAATGAGAGTTCTGTTTCTTATTCCAAAAAACAACCCCCCAACTCTTGTTGGAGACTTTACTAAGTCTTTCAAGGAGTTTATTGATGCTTGCCTGAATAAGGATCCATCGTTTGTGAGTATATGTCATTACCACTGCTGGTTTCCTATTGTGCCATCTACTTCTAACTTAGACGGTGTTTCCTATGGCAGAGAATACAGTGTGTGTGAAAAACATCTGTGATCCATTTGTACTGCTAATTCCACTCTGTTCTTAACAAGATCCTTGGTCCTTTTTTTCTCCTCCCTGACATCATCTTCTTAGTCCCCAGCTACCTAATCATTTCCTATTTCAAGGTTTGGAGAAATAATTAATTTTCTATTACTTATTTCTTAAAGTACATATGTACCTGCTAGTGATGGAATTGACTAAATTTATTATACGTTGTAGTGTTGTTAAAATAGTCCTGCTTCCACTCCTGGTGATTAGAAACCCATGATCACTTTTCTAAGCGAGATGTAGCTATGTTTATGTCGACAGCAAACATTCCAATAGTAATGAAATAATGAAAGACGCACATTCCCCAGAGCACTTGGTGTTCGCATTCATATACAATAAGAATCAATGTTTGAGATAAAAGCATATGCTAAGATGTGGGCACATAATGACAAAATCAGGGATTCATAAGATGTGCAGATAGCAAAATTACAACAATCTTGCTCATTTAGATGATTTTTTTAGAAATTACAGTCAATGTAATAAAGTGTCTTAAAGTGTTGTTTTGACATTTTAGATGCTTGCTTTCTAAGTCCCACTCTTTCTGAGAAGCTTTGTTGCCTGCCATGCTGGTGAGGTAGCCCAGTATCAGCTTACTGCTGCTCTTTAACAAATTAAGCTGTTAAAGCAGCGAATTTAATTTGCTTACCTTGACCCACTTCAAATAATCGAATCGTCAGCTTTCCTCTTACATTTTAACTGTCCTTGTGTCTGTAGATATTATTTTGTAGATTTCAGTTTAAAAATTCAAATGATGTTTTACCACCTACCGCTCTCCGAAAGATCCTTAAAATAGTCACAAGTCCTTCTTTCTTTGTATGTGTGTCTGTTCCTTAGCGCCCTACAGCTAAAGAACTTTTAAAACACAAGTTCATTGTGAAAAATTCCAAGAAGACTTCGTATCTGACTGAACTGATCGATCGATTTAAGAGATGGAAGGCAGAAGGCCACAGTGATGATGAATCCGACTCCGAGGGCTCTGACTCGTAAGTACACATTGCTGCTGTTTTTATGTGGGCAGCCCGTTCTCATAGGCTCTGCCTTTTTGCAATGACCTAGTCTGCTTTCTTTAGACTAAGTTAAAAACCGCATTCTGAGGGTTCACTTCAGCCCCTCTTTACAGTCTGTGGGATACAATGAATTTGGAAAAAATGCTTTGGAAGCGAAAAGCCCTGCTTTTAAATGGTCTCGGTCTAACCTCTAGTGGATACTTGAGTACATTACAAAATTTTGGAATACGATTTGATTAAAGGTGTTCTATTAGTTCACAAAAAAGCAATAAGGAACTATGTTTTCTCGTACTGCCGTGGCAACCTGCAGAACCCTTTGGAGAACTGTTCTCATGACCTTTCCTACCTCCTGGTCTCAAACCAAACTGATCAGACTGATCTGTGAACTGCCATATCTAGTTAGTTAGGTATGATTTTTACCCTGTGGACAAGTTAGTCTTTTTGAAAAATGGCAGTATTTGCATTAATAGTTCTGCTTCGTAACTTGTGCTCATCTTAACCTGAGTAGAAGAATCCAAGGTAGGTAAACCTCTACAAAGGTAGCACCCTGTTTCTTCACACAAGATTCTCAGGCACCTGCATTTAGGAGAAATTGCCCAATACTGAAATGAATAAAATATATCAGGATAGTTTGTACCCAATCTAAGGCTTGTTAACCTTAACTGCCTATGAACACTTCTTGATGGAACTTTCAAAACACAAGGCATCCTGCTAGGGAGCCTGGTTCAGGCATGGGGGATAGCAGTGTTAGCATATAGGGCTGTGCACATAGGATTCAGGTGATCAGTTAGAGCTGAGAAATGCTGCTGCCCTTGAATAAAATAGAGTATCCACCTGAGACTGAGGCCAGACGCGGTATTGTGTGGCGACTTTGTAAACACTGACACCGTGAGCTCTTCAGATTTGGTGTGTTTTGCAATGTCAAATTACTTAGCATCTTTGGTATTTCTTTAGGGAATCCACCAGCAGGGAAAGTAATACTCACCCTGAATGGAGTTTCACCACTGTGCGTAAGAAGCCTGACCCAAAGAAACTACAGAATGGGGAGGTGTGTATATGGAGCTAATCATATAATTTAGTATAGTAGACTGCATCATGTCATCTTCATATGCATATCATTGTAAGTTTTTCTCATCTGATCATATCCTCCTTATAGGCTTTTTAAAAATATTGTGATGAGATTATAATGTGCAAAACTATGAGAATTTAATACCGCCGCATGCCTGTCTGCCTCCCTATCTGCATAATAATGTTCATTTATCATTAATTGTGACCTAATTTAGTCATAGAAATCATTTAAATATCCACTGTTACTTTTAAAATTCATTTCCATGTAGAGATGTAAACCCAGGGAATCAGATGTCTATTGGAATCCTAAGACATTAGGGGGCTTCTACTGATGGATGTGAATCTGTGACAGAAAGGAAATATTGGGACTAGCCTTATCTTGGGTCTTTTGAAGGGAGAATTCAAATTGATTCACATTTGCTATCAAACAAGTAAGAAAAGCCATGAATGATTATTTTAATTCCATGTGTGTAATCTGTATCATTTCTTCAAAGGAGCAAGATCTTGTGCAAACCTTGAGCTGTTTGTCTATGATAATCACACCTGCATTTGCTGAAGTAAGTATGGGTTATTTAGCATCCGATATCAGTCTCAAGTGGCAGGATAGTTTAAATGTTATAGCTATCGTTCTTTTCCAGCTTAAACAGCAGGATGAGAATAATGCAAGCAGAAACCAGGCAATTGAAGAACTCGAGAAAAGCATCGCTGTGGCTGAAGCTGCCTGTCCTGGCATCACAGATAAAATGGTGAAGAAATTAATTGAAAAATTTCAAAAGTAAGTTTTAAGTATCATTTTCAAAATTATGTTAACATTTCAGATGCTAATTTATTGTGGAATGTAGGTGCATTTATGCAGTCATTTATATTTTCCCCTACAGAATCACTTCTTAATAGTTGTATACTTGAAAACAGTTTTGTTTCTTGTTTCTTGCCCATCTTAAACATTACCTTGTGAGAGAGAGAGAGTGGGGGGAGGGAGGGAAGGGGAGTGCTGCATATGCTTATCCACATGGGTATGTGGGCAAACTGTCTTGCACAAGGGCCTGTGTTGGAAACAGGTCAATATCAGATTTGCAACCCTATCGATTTTCACCTTACTTTTTGAGGCAGGGTCTCTCACTGAACATGGAGCTTGCCGTATTAGTAAGGCAATCTATCCAGTGATGCCCTGGAATACTTCTCTCTGTCCTCCAATGCTGACGTCATGGGGCTTAGTCACACGGGACAACAACATGGGCACTAAGGATCTGAATTCAGGTCTTTGGTCTTGGACCTCAAGCACTTGACCCACTGAGCCAGTCCAGTATTAACCCCTGAACTATTATGTTTAGATATGGAAAGGCAGTTTTCTACTGAACCAAACAGCCTAGGTTTTTGCCCTCTCTTCCTCCATTAGCATTGAAATTTGGGCACATGTAACATTATGCATGTTTCCATTCTTGACAGTACTCTTCGTATTTGCAGAAACACCACTAATCTGATTATTTCCAGTGACAAAGTTATTCCATTTGACCCCTTATGAAATGTTGATTAAAAGACTTAGAGAAGACAGCCCAGACCAGTGGTTAATTAAGAAGGTCACACCTTCTTAATGTGTGACCCTTTAATAAAGTTCCTCACCTTGTGCTGACCTCTAACCATAAAATTTCTTTCATTGCTACTTAATAATTGTAATTTTGCAACTGTTATGAATAGTAATGTAAATACCTGTGTTTTCTAATGGTCTTAGGTGACACCTGTGGAAGGGGTCATGACCCACAGGTTGAGAACTACTGCTAGAGACAGTAATAGAGGCTTTGTTTGTGTTCAGTTTCCGCCTTGTCGCCTATTAGCTTGATTTTGTTCAAAAAAGTTCTTACAGTTAATTTGAAATTTCTTTTCTTAAACAAGACTTTTGTATGTATACATACATATTCATTAGCTTACGTGAGTTCAAAGATGATTGTACAGATAATAACTTTAAACCCATCATATCTCTTCTGGTTCCATCTTTAGATTTCCCTGCTCAACTGAGCTCAAGGTGAAACTGAATATGTGGCCTATAAGCTGTCTCTTAATTATCTTTCCATCCAATAAAGCCTGCTACTGAGGACTAAGGAGCTAAAGTAGTCTTAAAAATCACCCAGATTCTAATAAAAAACCCTCCCATCTCTTTTCCTGTTTACAGCCAGATCCATTGCAAGTTAGGAGAGCAGATGCAGAGGAATTTTGGACCGTCTTTGCATCTTTTAATATCCATCTACATAAGAGTCAAAGAAAAGAATTTGTCTCCATTTGTTGTAGAGTTCATGAGTGAGAAATATAGATGACTTTTCTAAAATTATACATTGATTTATACTGTTCTTAATTTTACAGATGTTCTGCCGATGAGTCCTCTTAAAAATGTGTTGTTGCTATTGCTGGCTTCGGTTTCATATGGACCCAGAGAAACCCACCAAAGCTATGTCAACCTTAATAATGCTTAACCCGTGAGCTCCAGGTGCCTTTGGATCTTTGCGACATTGAAGATTTAGGAGAAGCTTTCAAGTATTTTGTGATGGTGGCTATCATTTTGTATTTTAAAGAGATTATTTTGTAAGGAATAATTTTAATACTATAGTTTCACCTGTATTGTAGTAAATGTTGAGATACAGTTGTTTTTTTTAACTTTAGGTACCATTATTTCTTATGTTACTAGAATGAATACTGTTTGGTTTTCAATCTTTAGTTAACTGTATACTCATGAAACATTCAGGTCTTTCAAAGTCATCCTAAATATTGAACGTCTGTAAATCATCAAACTTCAAAAAGCATTCTTTTTTTTACGCAAACACTCTAAAAATGACTATGTGTAGGGAGGTAGAAATTAGTCACACCTTCTTACAACAAATATTTTTAATATGCTCTTGGAAAAAGCACCTAGAAAAGTATTGATTTTTCTAGCAAGGTGTTCTGGATTCCAAGCAGCTCCATGTTTATCATACTTGAGAACCTTGTGTTTGAAGCACCATTTCCAGGCAACATGTAGCAGAAGAAGTACCTCTTGGTATTTTTATCTTCTCTTTAAGATGGAAGAAGCGGTTAACCCTTATTTAACATGGTTAGATGTTTAAAGTAATCTCATTTAGCCAAGGATGAGGGTTTGGTTAAACTGGAGGAATTAGTCTGGCTTCAACCTTCAAATCTTCAGCTCAAATAATATTGTACATGCTTGGATTTAGAAAAGTCTTAGAAACCTTGTTGTCTTGTGAGTAAATACCTGATCCATAGTTATGAACATAATGACACCAGCATCTTTTGTCATGGTAACTCAATTTTTGTAGAAACTATTTATATATTTTTTCTTTATAATTATCCACATATAAGCATAGTGTGTTCAGTTTTGAAAAGGTATTTAAGTGAACATTGTCTAGCTCATATGAAAATACCATAGGGCACGAACATTTCTCTTCATACAAAGGTAAGATAGACTGTACAGTTAATTTTCAGTTCTATTTATGGTACTGTTAAGTGGGTAATATCCTTTTTTAGCCATATATATATATACTATGTTTGCCTAAGTGCTGAACTGGGGCTATAGTTTCATAGCTGTAGGCTTGTTGGCACTGATTAATTTCGACAGTTACGATTTTCGTGTTTGTATCTGCACATTTGATTTTTGCACAAATGATTTTTAAAATGTCTGGACAACTGCCAAATATTAAAAGAAAGATGTTGTGTAAGTAAACAGTAGGGTTTTTAGTTGAAGTGGCCATTACATGCCTTCTTTTAAAAAAGAAATTCAAACACTTGAGAAGGTATAGTGTTATATGTCATGAAAATTCTTTTCACTGGTCCCTGTACACTAACAGTTGCTTTTACTTGATTGTATTTTGAAGTCATGATTTGGTTAGAGTTTTCATAAGTTCTGTAACTGAAACTCAATTACACTTTGTTCTCCACAGTGCTCTACAAATAATTGTGTGACTTGGATCATGGATTACATTCGTATTTTTGTAAAAATAAAATCCACCAGTTCATAAATTGATTATGTAAAACCTTACCACATAACTGCATCACAAATACAGCTTGTATTGCTTGCTCATTGGAGCTTTTGTCCTGTAGACTGTTTCTAGGTAAAGCATACTTCAGTGTTTGGGGATTTTAAAAATAAATATTTAAATTTTATGATCCTTGATGCTTGTTTTCTTGAGGGTAATCCTGATATGTTATTCTAATTGTTTAAAAAGGGTTCTCATTTTCCTTCTATTATTGGAAAATAACCAAGGTTTCCATTGAACTAAAAATTACTAAGAATTGATTCTACTTACAGCTGAACACATATATCCTGCCTCCTCCCTTAACAAAATGATTAAGTCCTTTCAAAAATGTCTTCAGACAACCAATTCAATGATCTCCCTAATTACTATTTTTAATAAAAATCACATACAGATTTGAAATTTATAGTTCTGAAGGAAAATGTACATTTATCCAAAGTGTTTAGAAATGAAGATGAGATAAGAAAAACCATATAAAATATAAAATTTTGAATTTCTTGTGGGGAAAAGATTACAGGTAATTTTTAAAAAGTAATAAAGTAATAAATTACACCTAGGTGGTCAAGCTTCAGTATATTCATGTTTTTCAATAACTACTCTACACTTGTGACTTAGTGGATTTGTGTCCAGGAATAGAAGAAAGGGAATGGGATGAAGTACATAAAAGCTGTTTTGGCTAAGGTGGAGAATAAAGAAATGTGTTATCTACCTTTTCACTTATTAAATCACATATAATATTGTTTATTCTATCACTTCACCTTTTTGACATTTATATTTAACACTGGCTTGCAAATACATTGTACTTTAGATTATCAACAAAGTTCTTCAATAACCTTCCTTGAGGATTGGTAGACAAATATTGAATGGTCAAGAATAGAATTTTGAGGGTTGGAGAAATTGCTCGGTGCTTAAGAACACTGGCTGCTTCAGCAAAGGACCTAGGTTGGGTTCCTAGCACCAACATAGTGGTTCACAACTATCTGTAACTCCCATCCCAGGGGATCCCACCCCATCTTCTGGCCTCTACAGGCAGCAGGCACACACATGGTATGCTTACTCATACACATAACGTTTTGTAAAAAGCAGTCAAATTGAGCTTAGTACCATGTTATAGCACTGTAACCACTAGCACACACCAGGCTGGGGCAAGAGGATCAGGAGTTGAAGATCACCCTCGGCTTCTTGAGAAAATTCAAAAACAACCACACAATAGAATTTTTGGTCTCTTTCAGAGCCTGGTGGGGGTGCTCTCTCTTTTTGTTTCAGTCACCCTTATTTCCACATCACTCCAGCCATTCATTCTCTACTGTCTCTATTCTTTTTCCATCTTCTAACTATCCCCTTCTATAGATATAGGCCACAACCATCTACTTCTGCATTTTATTAGAACAAAAAGAAAGTCATACATATAACTTCTGTTTGAGTGGATCTTCCATTGTTCTTTATTAAAATAACACCTCAGATCCTTGCCTACATGCATGCAACCAAGGTATGGTAAAAACATATATACTCCAGCAGGACAAATTAATAAACAAACTTGCTTGTTAACATTGATTTCCACCATATATCATAAGTAGTTAAGAAGAGAGAAATTAGAAGTCAACACCATAATATCTTCATCAGGCACACATCTGACATGAGAAATGGGCCTAATCCAAGAACCTCCAGCATTGAGAATTCTGTTAAATCCTCTATTAATTCTAAACATGTTCTGCTGAGAGGAACTATGCCACTCACTTACATATATTGACATTCTTAGTATATAACAAGACTGTTCACTGGGTCCCAAACAAGTCATCAGGAGAGAAACCATAGTTTAGTGTTACATAAGCACACACACACACACACACACACACAAACCCAACATAATCATGGACTACTAAATCACAAAGTGGCATTAGAAGCCAGTCCCATACACCAACCCATGCCATTGTTCTTCAGATTTGAAGATGGTCTTCATTTATAATATCTGCTCAAAGAAATGTAGAATGGTGATGGTGTACACTTCCCTCACACTGCCATAGGAGAAGGCATGTTCCAGAGTCTTCTCGGAGGAAATAAAAGAATGAAGTTCATAGAAGGAGACAGCAACTTAATCTTTCATAAACTGAGTGCCTGCAATGAGTAGACTCCCTTAGCATCAATTAAGATGACTAAGGAGAAGGTTTATTGAAAGGCTCTTAGGTCTTACCTACGGCTGTAACAGGGAACAGGCCAGGAACGTTCACAGAGTTCACTCTTTTAAGCTAAGAAATAGTTGCATGGCTTTAGCAAAGTCCTATCTTCAGCATCTGGCGTGGTGAAAGAAATATCTTCGTCCTCTTCATCTAGCTGCAGACTACCAGAAGACAAGCGGATTCGGGCCCTTGGTGACTTTGTTCCTTTGCCATACAAAGAGTAGTAGTCTGGTTTAAGAATCTCCGATTCTGAATCACTGGACTCACTAATTACGTATCTTTCTGCCGAGCTCTGATCCATTAGAACTGTGGGGAACTCCTGCTCTGCAAATGTACATGTAAAGGGATCTGTTTTACGAGTCAAAGCAGGACAAGGCCCTAAAGGTCTAAATTCTGACCCAAAAGGAAAACGGATAGTTTTCATGTCTGAATGGCTCTGAGATCGTTTAGGAGTTTGCTCTTGAAGGTTATATGGAAAAGCATCATTTAAATGTGGGTCTTCCTCCCCTAGGTCTACATTGATATTGCTCCTCCCACTAGTTCTAGCCATAGCTTCTTGGAGTTCTTGAAGGTCTTGCTGTAAACTTTTTATCCTGCTATTCCTGGGGCTCCTTTTGACTGGTTTTACTGCACTGGGATCTAGATAGCTGTCTGGTCTGACACTTTCCTCTGCCATGATTGGAGACCGCCTGGGTATCTGGGGTGGCTTGTCCACATAAAAGAAGACTTGAGGAGGCATGATATCAACCTGCTGGCTAGTACAAGGAATATAGGGCACATCGGTGTATGTGAGCTGCCTTGCTGGACTCACTTTGCTGGTGAAAGCAGGAGATGTGCTTATGTGTTTGTCCACACACTTCGAGCTTGTCTGGAAGGAGCTTAGCGGGCTCCGTTCCTCAAAATAGTCTATGGGATCAGGGTCAGTGTTGAAGACAGGATCTGCATAAACAAAGGTGAAAGAGGAACTGCTTTGGGATGGATGGAGCGATGTGGGGTCTGCCTCTGGTTTGGACCACTCCAGCTCGGCTGCAAATGTCACCTCAACCGCCGAGTTCCTCCTCCTCCTGTCTAGCATAGGCTCAGATGTGTGGGCTCCATCCACGTTTCGGTAGTAGCCGCTGCCGTAGGGAAGTCTCAGGTCTTCCACCTTGAAAACCCAGATATGTTGATGTTAGATGGGTTAGGTTAGATATGTAAAGAAAGGGTAATGCCTTACACCATGAACCAAGTTATATGTTAGAAAATACATGTGGCACTCTTCATTCTCAGTGACATCTTATTTCTGGACTCCAAGTTTCATGGGGCCTTCAGGTACCATTCAATTTCAAGCAGTTCATTTTGGTAGCTGTCAAAGAAGTAACAGTCCTACTCCTGTCTGCCTTTGTCTAGCTATGTGCACCTTAGACACTGCAGTCTTACGTTCCTACCCCAGCCTCCTCCATATTTTCTGTAAATAAAAGGCAGAAAAGAGAGCTGTGCATGGCCTGAGAGATTCGTTATTTCAATGATCCCTTTCGCTGGTTTACATCTGATGCATTTTGGATAAAAGCCATCTGTGACTTGAATGAAGGCATGGGAGTTTATCGTGCCTGCAATTAACTTTTGTAGACAGTACCAAAGAAAAGTGATGAACAATTTTCCTGATCTAAGTCTCAAATGAGGCAATCATTTTACAGTTCCAGAGATGTAACTGTATCTAGAAATCATGTTACCCAAGTAAGCAACAACACTGTATGCCTTTCTTGAAGCCTTATGGTTTCCACTGGTTTAAGTTTAAAATTATGAATCATGCAAATGTATTATTATCTGATTTTTTAAAGATGTTGATAGTACAGATTGCAATTTGAAGGTATACCAGGGATTTCACTTGTACACAGTACACAGTTAGTTGTAGTTTACAAAACAGCCTATTAGCAGGAAGGACTGACTGTCCCAAGACCTCTCCAAGTGACTAACCCCATATGGAGTGACCTTGGTACACAGTAGGTAGATCTGGCAAAACCAACTCTTGGAAGCATTTGAAGACTGGATGACTTATACCTAAAGAAGTAGGGCTTTTCCGAAACCTTACTTGTTTGGACACGTCTGAGAGAATGTCTGGTGATGACCTGCACTGCCGCTCATGATACTGAGATGGGTACTGTTTCCTGCAAGCCCCAAACAGAGAAGTCATTGAAATGCCCATTATGCAAATTATAGGCTACATAGACATTGCTAAAGTCAACTTCCAATCAGCATGAGAAGCAAGAAGGAAAAGGGTGCACCTTTCAAACGGCAGGCTCTTTAACCTCCCCTTTTTCCCATATTCCAAAAGCTGCCTTTGAGTTCTTCCACTATTGTAAAGAAAAGACAAAAATCATTAATTCCTTCATAAGACTATATGCCACTAAAACCCGACACCCTCATCTTTGAACCTTAAACTGTCTGAATGAGTGGCATACATTGTGACTCTCTGTCATATTGATGCTATACCTACTTCTCTGGACACCAAGAATAGTGCGATTTCATCTACCCAAAAATAGGCTTAAAAAACCTGCAAAATACAAATACCAACTGACTCTTATTCTACATGCTCGTTCTAAGGAGGCTATTTATATTTCCAACCCAAGGTGGATGCAAAGCAGCTAACAAAACAGTAAAAAAAAATGCTGCAGGTAGGCTCATACCAGTAAAGATGTCTAGTTGAGTGCTGGGAGAAACACGAGAGGCAGGAAGAAGTCACAATAGTAAGAAACCCCAAAATTTCAGGGCCATTTAGCAAAGGGCCAGGCCTAACATGCCACCCCTACCTAAGGCTATCACTGCACAACAGCCTGCAAAGGCTAAGAAAGGAGTTTTATAAGTCGGGTCATTAAGAAAGAGCAAAATATGCTCAATATCATCTGTTTAAGAACACAGGGATTTGTAGAGTACACTTTGGAACCATTCCATCAAAAATATGTTTTTTTAAATATCTCTATTCTTACAAGGGCAGGTTTCCAGGGTCTGAAAATTCCTTATGTGGAAACATTATGATTAGAATTATTTTTGTGATAACTAGAGTTTTGTAAGCTTCTCCCTGTGGATTTCAAGATTAGTATATTCAAATAGAAACAGGATCTCAAGTCTACCTCTCTTCAGTTCCCCTAAGGTGGGAACTGTACTGAGAAGCCTCTAGTGCAGGATTGTTCCATCTTTCAAATGTCTTGACCCCCATCCAGTGTTTTCTCACTCTATCTTTTCCCTAAATGCCATTAATGGATATGGTTGACATTTCTTTCCACACCCTGCATATAAGCTGCCTTTCAGGGAGACAGTAAGGTCATTGAATACAATTTTTTCAAGTACCCTCTGCTACCCTACATCCTCACGGTAATTCTGACCCAACCCCTTTGGTTAGTAAATACTGACCTAATGCAATACAGCAAGAATGAACAGTAAGGAATATTTATAATCTTTCAACTGACTTAAATGTATTCTTTATTATTTCTGGAATTCTGACTCCTCCCACTGTTTCCCATGGATTGAAAAGAAGCAGTGTACATGGTCTTCCCATGCACAGAGTGTAATTACCTGTAGCGGAAACTGGAGCCCTTGCTGCAGAGAAGGGTCTTGGGCTTTGACTTGGGCTCTTCGGAAAGCCTGAAGAAAGCATGGTACTCCACACAAGTCTTCCAGAAAGCCTTGCATGCATCTCGGCTAGCCATGGTGAACTCCAAAGTGTCTTTGCACAACACCTGTATAAACCATTTTCTATCAAACAAAACATCCTGCGAGAATACCAAAGACCTTCCAACCTTCGAAAATGACAGTCCAGCAGCCCATGAAGTATCTGGTTTTCTGTTTGGCTCCCCATAGGCTCCACAGCCACTGGAACCAAATGAGTAGCAACCTTCCAAAGATCAGACACTGCATCCACTCATACGACAAGCCTTGTCTCAGAAGCCAGGCTTGCTTCGCACACTCCCCTCCCTTTAAAAGCCATTCTGCCTTGCCTCTTTGCTGCCAGAAACATTTTAGGAATCTGTAAATTAGGTTAAAATGAATATCAAAGGGCTTCTTTTTCAAGGTGGCAAGAAGGTATAAATGAACAAGAGGCAAGGGGAAGGGGGGAGATTTCATTCCGGCTGTGAGCATGATTGAATGTATAGGAGTGTTTTCAATGACCCAGCTAGAAATACACCTTCCTCTATATACTTTCTCATACTGCAGTGATTTGTATTTCTCTCTTGGCATAGTCCATATTTTAATGTGTCCTAAGGGAACTTTGATTTACAGTTCTAAAGCACAAGCTTTTCCCATCTTGAGTCACCATGTACACTCATTGGCCCAAGGCTCTATGAAGGCTCCCAGCTGTCTTTTCAGCAGCCCCACCAGCAGTCAGAACTGACTGCCCCCTCCTCTCATTCCCTTCCAGGTTACTGCATATAGCCCCTGAAGCTCCCCATGAAGTTCACACTAGGTCTGGTCCCATGAACTATTCAAATGAACGCCTTTACATAACACCAAGATCTAGGCAATATAATTCAAACTTGATCTTTTATAGGTTCAAATTAATTAATACATGTATAGGTTTTTTTACCCCTTCATGCTCAGTCATTAAAACATCCTTCCTAACACCTTCTCAGCCTAAGCATGTAGTTGATGTTTGATAATTTTCGCTTAAGGGAAGTGTGTGAAGATACTTTATAAAATATAAAAGAGAAGGTCAAACAATTACATCTGTTGTCCTAGATCTGGTGGCCCCCATTTAACTCATCAAAGATGCTATCCACAGAGACTTGCCTTTCAGTCCAGCTGCCTCGTTTTCCTATTGCATCATTTGTTCTGAAGTGCAAATCAGATGTCATAGTGTTTTGCCTTTAGTTAAAGCATCATTAAATCTCTGCTCAGTTTATATAGAGGACAAAAAGGGACCCATCACCCCTCAGGGCCAGGCACCTTTCACCATTTATATTCAAACCATTTCTAGAGCAACAGTGAAACTCCAAGTGAACAGAAAGAGAATGCATTAGAAACCTACTCACCAAAATATTAGCATGAAGTTTGATGAGAAAATGTTTTCTCTTGAAACTCAACTTGCGGATCTTAGCCCAGTTGAAAGTATTAATCTTTGTATTTCCCTATAAGGAAACACATAGCCAGTTTCAGAACATATTTGCATGTGCTGGGTTGTGCCACAGTAAAAGTACGATGGAAAGTACTGTTTATGAATAAGAGCCTGCGGAACTTAAGCATTGCAGGTATAAAAGCAAGAAGGAGCAACAGGGAGACTTTTAAGGCAGTACAGTGAGACCACAGCAGAACGGATTGCTATAATGCCTTCTGCGATCTCACCCCTCCCTGTCTGCATATAACAAGTGCTAAAAGAAAAACAAACCCATTTATCCTGCTGCCTCATTTATTCTAAGAAATCTTCCACAGTTCCTCATTGACCACATCATCAAATGTGAGTTGGGTTTTGTTGTTCAATATACAACCATCTCTCCTACTGCTTGTTAGTTCAAACTTCTGTCTATATCTGTACCACGATTCCTGTGACCTCTTCATTCTCCCTTGCCCCAAATGCCTTCTGCATCACCTGACTTCTACCAGTGCTGATAGCCCACTCTCTGGGAAATTCTGACAGCAGCTCATTTCTAGCTGCTCTAAGGAATTTTGGTTTTAAGCAGACCAGGAAAACCAAAATTGTTTAGCGGCATGGGGGGGTGGGCAGGGAGGCGTGATGGTACAAGACAATGGCCCTTCAAGTTGATTTCTAACTTCCCAAATCCCAGGGAAACAACAGTGTGGTAAACAGCAGCAGTTGCTGGTGAGATTCAACATTAATTCCCTACCAGCTGGCACCGGTCACACCCAACGCAAAGAGTTCTAAGAAAGGGCACATCACAGTTTGGATCACTCGGGGTGGCCCTTAACCATCTGGCAAGTATTAAAGCCTGAGGTTTTGGGGTATCTGAATCTACAGTCAAAGATTCCCTAAGAGCCTCTTGATTTTTCTCACTTCACCATGCTGGCCTAATCTGAAGTGTGATGGTCTCAAAGCCCAGATAGTACATTACTGACTGCACACAGGGGCAAAGTACATCGTGGGGAGAGGGCTTTTGCACACCATTTATTAGCTCTACTTCCCTTCTAGTTGGTGGTATGACAAAGCCCTATAATCCTCTGGGAAACAGATATTCAAGTTGAAGTCATGATAACCACTCCCAGCACACTGAAGGGGACTCAAGGGAAGAGTTGTTACCCGTAACACCAGTACTCCCATGTGAGCAACAGCGAGGTGGATCTGCATCCCTTCACCATCGCTGGCAGGCTGAGGCCTGATGCCATACATATCCAGCTTCCTTGCTATGTCCAATAGCAGAATGTCTGATTCAGCTGGGCTCTGGCCACTGCAACGGGAAGGGTTTCGTGAGCCCAACAAATGCAGCAAAACTCACCCCGCCCCTCAACCTTTTATCCGAGTGATGCACACGGACTGAGCGTGTTCTTGGGACTGAGGCTTCTCAGACGTAAAGTTTGCTCTCAAGAGTCTGTCCTAGCTTTAGTGTCCTCCACTGGGAAAGCAGGGGCCAGGGAACGTACTTACATGTGCTGCTGATGAAAGTGCATGATCTTGCTCTCTAAACAGTCTTGGCTTGGTAAATACTGCGTTTGTACCAGATGCTTCCTAACTGTTTCTTCATGAAAGTCTCCTAGTTCTGCTGTACAATAGAAAAGTGACAGTTTTCACATATCAATTGAGGAATTAATGTACAACCTAAGAAACCTCCCGTTCAGCCCCCAAAAGCCATTTCTCTGCAGCTGATGTAGCCTAATCCCCCAGCACGCCCCATGCTTTGCATTTATTTCTGTCTGTACAGGGGGGAAGTAATGGACTTGTTCTCACATCACAAGCGGTGGGTTCCTGTGAGTTCTCAGCTTGTATTGCGGGTTACACACCCAGAACAGACATTAAAAGCTCCAAAATCCATTTTAAAAGAGGAAAGCCAGGCATACAGGGATTCTCAGATGAGTACACAGGAGAAAAGATGACTTGGGGACACAGGAAGAAGACTGCCTTCATCAAGATGATGAAAGAGGCTTCAGGCTGAAGGAAATCTTCCAATGCCTTCATCTTAGACTCCAGCCTCCAGGACAGTGAGGGGTCAGTCTCATTAAACTTCCCAGTCTTCGGGATTTCCCTATGAGGAACCTAGTAAAGACTAACACATCCCATATTTCCTTCTATGTGACTAGCCATTGTCATAAGCGGAGAATAAAATATCAACTAGAGTACACACTAACTACAGCCTAGTCATCAGTCGGTCCTTGGGGAATTTAATAAATACCCAACAATATGAGTCCCTGATAAACAAAAATCATTTCCAAATCGCTGGCAGTTTATCTATGAAGCTAATTTGCCCTTTTTCAGACATCTCCAGTCTTGGTAGAGACTACTACAGGATAAAGTCTGCCCTGGCAGCTGCGCACTTACAATTCTCTGCCCCTACTGTAAATGGCCTTTGTCTTCTTTGACTTTTGTTTTCTCTAGAATTGATATGTTCTTCTGTGTCTAAGATTCGTATGAGTTATTTTCTGATTATGTTTTCTCCTAAAGTCAACATTTAGAACACTTTGTTCTCCGCTGCTGCTTTTAATCTAAGATACCTGGACAAGAAGAGATATAGCCTCACCTGTTATTCACATATGTTCTCTCTCTCTCATAACTTAAGCACAACATTTCTCCCTTCCCCACTGTCCTTCCAATATGGCTTCCTTTTTCATGAATTGTTATTGCATGCATATACCATATATAGTGTTTAAAAGGAATACACTCTTTGTGGAATCCTGTGATATTCTCATTTTGAGTAAAATACATGTACATGGCTAAGAACACTATATAAATAAGGATCTAAAGAACCCATATTCAACCTGATAAAAAGTTCCCTTTGAAAATAATCTGTGGCTAACAATATAGTCATATCACATAGCGAGAGAAAAAAGACTTTCCCTTAAAGGCAGGAATAAGACAAAGAAGCTTGCTTTGGTCACATTACCCAGAATTGTACTTATGAGCACAATAAGTGCAAGCAGACCAGAAAAAGATACTTGAAAGTTTTGTAATGTAAATGAAAAGATAAAATTGTCTTCTGGAGATATAAAGATTTACAGATTTCCAGTTTTTAAAGATTTACAATATTTACAGATTTCCAAGAAACCAATAGAGATCAATTAAGCTTAAATTGAAAAGTCAAGAACTTAAAGTCTCTGAGTTCTTTTTGACAAAGCTGTAAAGATAATGCAGTGAAGAAATAGAAGTCTTTTCAATGAATTGTTCCAGCACAAAGGGAAATCCATTTGAAAAAATACAATACAAACCAGCTACAGTTAAATCATCACTCTGTCCGTCGGGAATCTAGCAAACACCCAGCAATGCTACCTGAATCCCTTCCAGATGAATCCTTCTGACCTTTCTAAATAGTTGGCAGTTTATCTGTGACCTCATGCAACACACCACACAAGCACACTGGAAGTGAACTCAAAATGGATCAGAGACCTACATCTAAGGGGGTAACCTAGGAAAGACCTAGAAGAAAACTAAGGAGAAGAATGTCTTGTGGCTATCAGAATTTGTTTTTAAAAAAGAAACCATTTTAAAAACGGTAAGGTAAAACATTTCAAAACGGGCAAAAATATTTCAAAGGACATTGATCAATCTATGTCTCTCTGTCTCTCTCTCTCTCTCTGAAAAATCACATGAAAAAGTGTTCAAAACAATTGGTTGGTCATTAGAACAATTCTAGTTACAATTTTTATGTTTGTACCCACAGTCCTGGCCTCTCAACCTTGACCAGAGAGGCCTCCTTTTGCATTGGGCAACTGTCAATACAGAGACTTCTAATTGGTCAAAGTACCTGTAAATAAGAGATTTAGTGTTCAGCCCTAAACGGAATATCCTCAACACCAAGCATAGTTCAGGAAACAGAAAAATAGGGGCAAGGAAGCAGAGAGAATAACAGGGCTGGAGGATGGGAGGATTGCTGTAAGATGCTGTCCTCTGAACACTACGAGGCCAATGCACTATGAACTCACAGCACCTGTGATTACCTGCACAATTCGAACGAGCCAAAATTCTGGTACAGATAGGGGAGGTGGTCTCTGGGCCCCATTCTTTAGTGTGGAGCTACTGGCAGTTCATAGCTGCTGGAGAAGGGAGAGAATCGCTCTTCTTTGAGGGGGTAGCCACTGGTAGATTTCCTGTGTTCTAGGGAATTGTCCCATATCCATTTTCATGGGGGAAGTACGAACTGGACTTAATGGGTTATCAGAAACAAAACAAAACAAAATAGAAGGTATGAAGTTGGGAGGGGCATATGTTGGGGGATACAGAGGGAGCTGGACTGGAAAACCAGCGGGGTCTTACCATATTTCATTGTAGGAAATATCAAAGAATAAGAATAAAGAAAAAAGCTAGTTATACAGGTAATGAGATATTTCTTTCTACCTACTAGGATAGTCATAATTCCAAGTTATATCCCCATCCCTGAGAGGTTTCCATTGACATTATAGAAGTGTTCTAAACTGGACTCTAGTCATAGCTGGATGAACATGAATTTACTAAAACCCATTGGTTTGTGCATTATAAATGGGTAAATTCTACAGCATGTAAATTATACCTCAATTGAGTCATTTTTTTTAGAATACAGCACACACTCACACACATCATATATGAATATCTTTCAGGTTCCTTAAGAACAAAACCCTATAAAGACCATCAGGAAAATGTAAGAACACAAGACACTGTTAATTTCCTCTCCGTGTACTTCTGTGACAATTTAGCAGGAAAAAAATGGTATCACCAGTAGCAGAAACTGTCAGCTGCTATGTTCAAGTGTTAGGCCTTTCTGGTCCAACTCCTATCACCTCTCCTAAAGATCTCCTCTTACCGTTCTGCCTACTACCACCATTTTCTTCTAAGTGCTAGAGTTTACCAAAGCAGCCAATATGGTTTTCTTAAAACTTAATTCAGATTTTGTTCTTATATTTAAAACAGCAGCCAAGAATTCCTTCTGATGGAGGTGCTTCTGATGATGAAAAGGAAATGGTCTTTTTTCTCCTACCTCGGTCCTCTGTCCCTATGGTTCCTGTCTCATTTAGAGTCGTGTTCTGGACCTTCAATGTGCTTGGAACTCCCCTCTACTTACTCACTAAGCCTGAAGCCAGTCACAAAGCCTTCTTGATGTTTCTTAAACACACCAGCCATGTCCTCCCCTCTGGCCTTTTCCACAGAGGTTTCCCTATGTGTGGCCCTCTCTGTCACTAGACTTGGCTCCTTTGCTTACTTTTGTGCCTCCTACAAACTATTGCTCAACTGTCACCTTTATGCTAGGCTTACCCTCCCCGCTTTATTGCAATGCCCAGCACCCACACCTAGAATCCCCCATCTCCTTTCTAGGTCCTATTTTTCTCCATTGCTCTCATCCCCTCCAAACATTCATATGATTTTGTTGTTGTTGTTGTTGTTGTTGTTGTTGTTGTTGTTGTTGTTTTGGCCATTGTCTGACTCTCTTGCACTGCCAAAATGTGAGGTCCATGAAGACAAGGGTTGGGTTATAGCTCACTACTGTGCTCTTGATGCTTATAATAGGATCTAGCAAGGTGGCACTTATCCCATATTTTTGTTGTTTAATGAATGATGAAGAAAGATCATACTATGTGTTTCTAAGAAGGACTATTCATCCAAATGATGCAAAGAATGTTTGATAGGGACTATGTGGCTAGAGGTGCATAAAAGAGATATAAGTATTAAAATGCCAAAGCCAGGGTGTTTGGGCACTCAGCAAATATTGGACCAGTGAGAAAATGGGCAGATAACTGAGCAATTGGGCTGTGATTCTGTGTGTGACCTTGAGTCCTCTGAGTCTGACTGGGATTGACTGAAGTGCTAACTCGCTAGACCCACAGCTTTTTCTCCACAAAATCAATGTCTTTTGACCACATACCTTCTGGAAAAGCTGAAGTAGTCTGTACTCTATGCGAAATGGTCATTGGGAAACTCTATATGGCAGTACTGTTAAGAATAAAATTGGACTCCCCCCCACAAGAGGTCCCCTGGAGCCCAACCCTCTCAACTGCTTTCTAAAGAGGTAACTGACGGAGAAGGAAGCTCCTCCTAGCTGCTCTACCATGTGTCATATGTCAGTGCCAAGAATGACACTGG
>LOJH01003368.1:4439-23874 GCA_001685095.1 Ellobius talpinus | reverse complement strand
AAAGAAAGAAAGAAAGAAAGAAAGAAAGAAAGAAAGAAAGAAAGAAAGAAGGGCCTCAGAAGCAGAAAGGATTAGAAAACCTTGTCTAGACAATGACCAACTAAGCAGTTTGCTGTTGTTAGAAAAGGAAGTGAGCTGCAAAAGTGGGCAGTAGCCATACATACCAGAGCGTCTGTTTTCTGGCATATGAAGCCAAGCCCCCAGATGCGGGTCTCAAGGAAGGAGCAAAAGACATGAAAGATTTAAAAAAAAAGATATAGACGTGGTCAGAATCTTGTTTTAGAAACATAGGGCAGGAAGTAGAGCACAGCTCCCCAAACTATAAATTCCAAGTGAATCCCTTGCGAGGGGGGTCTTGTTCAAAAGTATGCTGATTCAGTAGGTGTGGCCGAAGTCTGAGCATCTGTGTTTCTCACTGATCATGAGGCCCTGGGTAGGAGAAATGCTAGCTGGGACTACTTTGAGAAACAAAGGAGGTGAGGATGAACAGAAGATGGGGCAAATGGGGGTCACAAAGATTCTCTAGGGTACCGTCATGATTGTGTTAAGTGAAGATAATAGATGTGAAGTAAGGCCGCAGGCGTGACAACAGAGAAAAGCCAGATGTTAGACAGCACCATAGTGGGCACAAGAGATCAGAGGCAGGGAAGGGGCGAAGCGTCTATTACTGCTGGCATTCTATCTACAGACTATAGTCTTACCCCCTGCCAGGGTAAGGGTGTGCAGACACCACCACTGAACTCGGTCGCACTTTACAGTCTACTGGGTTTTTCATTTCGTTTTCTAAACTGGGCTCTAAAAATGTTTATGTGTGTGTTCATGCTTGTGTGCGTGCGTGCGCGTGTGTGTAATGTATAAATACGTGTATCCATGCCTCTCCTTTGACACTCTATCCTTTGCCCAAGTCTGAAAAGCAAAGCAACTTTGTCATATCTTACGCCCTCTGCTGGCATAGTGACAAAATAGCCAAACCTCTCATTTATTCCCTCTGCTTTTAAAGTCACTACCTCCACCTGGTGTTTTCTTTCCTGTTTCCTGGGGTGAATTTCAGAGCTTCTTTGTTTCATATCTCTTTTTCAGCTGACCGCACCCACCCCTCTGGAGCTGCTCCAGATCAGCTGTCTCCATAGCCGTACAATCACATTGTATCGTCATGGAGTCTCTTGGGACATTGTTCCTTCTGGACACTCTGCTAGCTCCTCTCCTTTTCTCAAAACCCTTCATTCCTGAACTAGAGCAGTGGTTCTCAGCCTTCCTACTGCTGTGACCCTTTAATACAGTTCTTCATATTGTGCAGACCCCCAGCCATAACATTATTTGGTTGCTACTTTGTAACTACAATGTTGCTACTGTTAAGATCGTAATGTGTACTGACATGGAGGATATCTGATACGGGACCCACCCGAGAGGGGTCACAACCCACAGGTTGAGAATCATTGCCAGATAGCATTTTTGTGGAACCCAGAGCCAAGCAGAGAACTCTGGGTAAATGAAGGGACAGGTTCTAAGTCGAGCAAGAAGTTTTGGGGTATTTCTGCATTTAGTCCTGTTTGGTGCATTTCCGGGTGAAGCACTGTTGTCCATGGTAAGGATTTCATTCAGTCTTCTCCTGTATCTTTCACTTCCATCCATGCCTGTGTTGGGAAAGACACCAGCAGGTACTTCATCCACACTGAGCCTGCCCCCCCCAGAGAAATCTTTCTCATTTCTTAGCCTCTACTGACCCAGGAACCCAAGGACTCATTGAAGATTATACTCTGGCACTGCTTCTCAAAGCCTATTTTTACTTTTTCATCAAAAATACGAATAACTCTGGGGCCCCAAAAGATGACTGAACTGATAACAGCACTTGTTACTAACCCTGATGACCTTAGCTGGATCTCAGGGACCAACATGGTAGAAGAAGGAATGGATGCCCTAGAGTTGTTGTGTACCATGGCATGCCTG
The DNA here is from genome assembly GCA_001685095.1 of Ellobius talpinus. Lineage (NCBI taxonomy): Eukaryota > Metazoa > Chordata > Mammalia > Rodentia > Cricetidae > Ellobius > Ellobius talpinus. Next base: position 21,927 of record LOJH01003368.1, on the reverse strand, counting down.
CACACATGCATGTGCACTCTTGCTCTCTCTCTCTCTCACTCTCACTCTTTCCCTCCTATCTATCTATCTATCTATCTCTGTTTATATATATATATATATATATATATATCACCAAATAAATCAGTTAATTAGTTAATACATTAATAAGCATTTTTAAAGATCTAGAAAGGCTGAGTGGGCAGCCAGAGAGGAAAAAATAATAATTCTGACACTGTAAAAATTGTGGCATGCATCTTACATATTACTATTATCAGATGCAACTTATTTTCTAAGAAGCAAATGGAAAGGGGAAGGGAAATTTGCACTGGGGAAGTTGCCTAGAGATGTAGGCAAGGTGGCTTCTTTATTGCTGGGCTTCTGGGGGATCATTCCTGGTAAGAAGAACCCGCCCAAGCTTGGAGAGACTGATTAGCAGGCGGTGGCAGCTCCCTTCTAAAATGGGCCGCTCTTTCGCAGGCAACCTTTTAGCTTTTGGTGGGGAGCAAGGTGCAGTTGCAAATAAAACAACAAAGAAGTAGGAGGTTGACAGAGGCCCTTTCTCCCAGAACCCACCGGACTCAGCCATAAACCCTGGAGGGAAGCAGTTTAACTTGCGATTTCCTCACNGGGGGCGCAAGCAGAGAGACCAAACCTTAGAGTTGCTGGTGCATGTGTGAAATTCACACCAAATACAACCACTTCTCATTTGGTTTCCGAAAACCCATAGCTGTTCAAAGCACTGCATGTCTGTGGGAAAGATGGGAGGCTTCAAATTGCTCAGGATTAACTGCTCAGAGAGAGTTCCAGCCATGTGACTTTCACTGTCCTGGGGGGTCCTGCAGACTCAACTGAGCAGCTGCCTATCACCCCCTTTGCCCTTGGCCATATTGATGCCGAGGGAAAGCAAATTGCAAAGAGAATTCTGTAATTACATAGTGTAGCATCTGATAGGTGATACTTTCTGGCAGACACCCTTTGAAAGTTCCAAGGGAATGAGAATGCTTCATTGCCTGGGGCTTTCCGGAGGCCTGGCAGTGACCTGGACAGGTTGCCTCAGATTCAAGTTGCTAGATTGGTTGCAAACTGACTCTCACCACTCAGTCACCCTTTATACTAAGAGGGGGAAAAGGAAAAAAAACCTACAAGATTACCACCCTAATAGCAACCATGCCCCCACTCCTGGGACATTGAAATTATCATGCTTGTACTGGAAAGGCTGCTGCAATGTGACAGGGTAATAACAGTGTTCTCAAGAAAGAGCTCCCAAGTCTTCTCGAAATTACTAGCTACTCTGGGTAATTAAAACAATTATAATTGTTTGTTTCCATGAAGTGCTTAGCACTAAATCCAGGCAGTGTGCATGAGGCACAACCAGATTCCAAATGGTTGTTGGAGTTTCCTTCTAAACTTGAAATCAGTTCTCTATCGTAATGCAATACAACAGGACCCCCCATGGAACCCGTTCCAAACTCCACACTCCAAAGCCTTGTTCTACGAAGTTGGAAGCTGACATCCAGCCCAAGTAAGACACTTGTCTGGGGCCTATTAGAAAGTGAGTAGCCCACCTAGGGATGGAACCCAGGACTTATGGTCTCCATACTGTCCTAAAATATAAAGAGAAAACCAACAGCTAAGCATATGAAAGGGCAGAAAGAAGCAAGCGGGGTCTCAGGAATATGCTTTGCTATTTAGCTATCCCTACATCCCAACACCTGCATGCTCCTCTTTCGTATTCGGTCTGGCTCCCTCTCCCCGACAAAAACCATCCTTCCTGATGAAAACCATCCTTCCTTACCACCCCACTGTACTGTTGGTTAGCCTTTCTTTTCTCCTGCTTATGACTCTGGGGCCTCTTCTTTTCCGTGGCATCCTCCTCATTTGCCCTTCTGGAATCAGCTTTGCTCAGTTTGGCTGAATGGCCCAGCTGGACTGTTACCTGAGTAAAAGTTACTTTGTTCCGACAGGCTGTGAATTCCAACAGAGCCCCATCCCTATCGTATTAGGGGTGCTAGGGAAAATCACCTCCCTTCTTCTCTGTTTCTGTCTCTGTCTCTCTGTCTCTGTCTCTCTGTCTGTCTCTGTGTGTGTGTGTGTAATGGTGAAGGGGGGCAGAGAATTTGTGGTCTTTAGATAAAGAATCCAGGCTGGTCTTGAACTCACAATTCTCTGACTTCACTCTCCTCACTTGAGTAAAAGTAATAAAATCTGGGGGAAGGAGTCATGGTTGAAGTTTACCTTTTCCTTTTGGATTACTCAAAGTTTGTAAAGATTTTTTTTTAATTAGCTTAGGTTCTATCATTTCTGGAAACTTAATACGAAATTCTTTTAATTAAGAAAATCTCCTTCAGGGGATTCTGAGTGGCGCAATGGCAGATTAGACAAACTATTACTCTCTTTCTGGGACAAAGTGTCTCATTCTTTTACTCTTTCAACACCCTCTCATTAGCCAGGTGTGTTTGCTTGATGACAATGGAGGACCAAAGGGAAGAGAGCAGTTCTACCCTGGAGCAGGAAGCCCCTGCCTCTGTCTCACTTGGACTCTTTCCAAGTACCCTAGTCACAGGAGTCACTTAAGTCCTGTCGGGTCACTCCTTTGCCCTCTGACACATGCGCTTGAGTTCCTGAGCCCAGCACACATCTAGTCTCTTCCTATGGGGTGGGCTATTCGGCACTGACTTGGACCTAACATAGCAGCTACTTAGAATCCATTTGGCTCTACTTGCCTCTTGACTGGATGCGTGTACGCAGTGTACACAGTAGGTGCTCTGTAAAGATCTGCTAAACCTGGGGCACAGTGGTATAATTTTACTCCAGGGCCTGCCTGCCCTTCCTGCTCCTTTCCTTGTAACCGATACTGGCACATAATCACCCATGTTCTGAGGACTGTCTCGTGTATTTGAGACTCTTGAAATAATCCAGACTCCAACCAACGCCTCAGGGTACCACATTCTTCTCAGGCTGGGTTCGGCCCCATTACAGTTGACCTTTGCCGTTCCCCACCTCAACATTTCAATCTGGAAGCTCTACCGTGAGGGGGCGTGTGCCAGAACTCAAAGCTGCTGCCTAGAATTCTCTAGTCATACCCAGGTGCAAGCACAGTCGTGTCCAGGGCACTTTTAATTCGTATATTGCCTTTAAATACTGCACATCAAGAAATCCAGTGCACAAGAAAGAGAAAGCATGGTTTGACTTGCAAAATGTGACACTGTGGGGAAGCCAAGAAGAATATTTCTAAGTCATGAGCAATGTTCAGTGGGAAACTTGATCCCAATAGATGCTAACCTTCAGGTCTTAAAATTAGTCATTCCCAATACATGCTTCCCAATACCTTCCTCTTTTGATTGCTTAGGTGGCAGTATTTCTGGAGAAGGATCTGGTTAAGCTGACTCATTGCTATTTATAAGTCAAAGCCAAAGATATTCTTCTCTTCTGAATGTTAAATTTGACACTAGCTACTGCATTGTTTCAAATGCAGAAGTGGGCTCCTGGTAGCATCCACACAAAGACTTCAGGGGCCTTTGTGGGTTATTAGGGTCCAGGTGACCTCTCTTCTGTGTCATTCTCTGCAAGAGCCTGAGGCAGGGTGATCCTCATTTCTGGTATATCCATTTCATAGAACCAGCGGAGGCTTACTGAAACTGCACAAACACACAACTGCATAGAAAATGAATTGATACTCTACTATGTAAAATATGTATACTGCATCCTTGTTGCCTGAAGGTCTTGCCTCCTAAAATCAGCAACCTGGCATTTGGCCTGCTGACTCACCCATCTGAACAGGGACCTAGCAGCTGAGAGCATGAACAAAATGCGTAGATTCGTATTTCTTGAGCACCTACTATGTCCCAGGTTAAGCACTAATGAGTCAACGTACACGCTTTGCCTTCCCAGACTTCATAGACCTCACTTTGCCTGAACTTTATCCTACTCCCTGAGAGCTCCCAACAAAGCAAGGCCACCTTTGTGTCCCGTGTGATGCTCTGACGCCACACACCTTTGCAATATCTCTGAACTGTTTTCATTGTCCATCTGTCCTCTGAAGGCTCCCTAAGAGCTGAAAAACTGTTTCCTCAAGCCAATTTCCCCAACCAGCTGCTGACCATTATCTGTACCATCATCCCCTGCACCTGTGACAGCTAACGCAGCAGCTCTAAAGTGGCAGGCCTTTAAGAATGGGGTAAGGGGTCAAAGTTACAGGATCTTTCCCAGTACCATCCCATCCAAAGCTTGTTTCTACCCCTTAACTAGATAGCTACATTTTTAGTGCCAGGAACTGAACACAGGGCCTTGCACACATCTGGCAAGCACTCTTCCACCGAGCTATATTCCTAGTACTTTTTGGATTTGTGTTTTGGGCAAGATCTTGCTAGTTTGCCTCGTCTGTCCTTGAACTGTCTCTGTGTTCCTAGGCAGGCCTTGAACTTGTGACGGTTCTTCCCTGGCCACCCAAGCAGCTGGAAGCGGAGGCATGATAGTCTGCAAACTTGAGCATGTCGCTTCTACACACCTCCTAGTTGTTAAGTAGGAGTGTTGCTGCCTCCTATTTCACTGTGGATTTCATTTAGGGAATGCATGCAGAATTCCTAGTTTCGTGCCTGGAACACAATAGACATTTTTAACACGTATTAGCTATTATCATTATAATTTGGGTTGGAAAAGAGACCAAGGGTCCTTGTGGGCTAGTGGGCAACAGCTTGATATTTAGGGGCAGGGACCTGGCACATCTGCAGGGCATATGACTTTGCTATAGGCAGCTTTACCACTTTAGGAGGAACTCCCATTTTGAGGCTTAGGCAGAAAAGGACTTTATACTGCAACTGTTTTAAATTTATTATTTGTAAATGAACAGGTAAAATTACACATATTTATCATGCACAGCATAACATTTAAAATATGTATACACTGTGGAATGATTAATTTGAGCTAATTAACATATGCATTACCTCACAAATTTATCATTGGGACAGCTTTTTTAAATGAAGTTTCCCTTGTTGTTTGGTTCTGGTTTTTGGCCTTACTCCAAAGCAATAGGTGCTTATTAAAAGATGAGGGCATCAAGCATGGTGATGCATGGTGGTGCACACTTTTAGCCTCAACTATTTAGGAAGTTCCACCTACTTGGGAGGCTCACCTGAGTCTGAGGATTCCAGATAAGCGCTGGAAATACAGTGAGTTATCGCAAGAGATGGATAAACAAATAAGTCTAGAATGAACTAGATATGCTAATACACATCTGGAGTCTCGGCATTTGGGGTGTGGAGGAAGCAGGAGCATCAAGAGCTCAAGACTAGCCTCGGCTACATGGCAAGTTCATGGAGCTTAGAGGTAACCTGGGGTAGATGAGACCCTGCCTCCAAAAAATGAGGAAATAATCAACAGAAAAGAATAAATTATGCACTTAGAATCTCACTAGAGTCAGCCAATCTAAGGACCTTACAGTAAAGCTTATAGAACAATTTACAAGGGATGTCACCTAAGTCTTTAGTGACAAACTTTTTTAAAGCTTAGTACTACATGACAAATGCCATAGGAAACCAACTTGCTGACCGTGTAAGTTGTCTTCTCCTCTTAGCAGTCGCAAAAAAATGAAGACAAATATCTTTGCACATAAAGAAGTACACACATCTATAGACACAACCCTAACTGTTCCCTTAGGATACTTTTTTTCCCCAGAAATTCAATTTCCTCAGCTAATTTAGGGTGGTTTTTGTTGTTGCTGTTATTGGTTGTTTTACTATTGCTTGAGACACAGAGCTAAGTAAAACTGACACATTTTAAGATTTATTTTTAAATGCTGAAGTCCAAGTACAAGTTGCAAAAAGGAGACAGGCCAGCAAATGACTTTGCTCATTGTGAAACTGTGACAGGATTTTCTGAGCCCAAACTGGGCAGCTCTGCAGTCAGCTTGCTACCGTTAGCTCCTGACTCGTCTTTCCGTGTAGCTGTACGACCTTGGGCCCATATGTAACCTTGCCGAACATTAATTTCTTCGCATGAGCCCCCTCCCCTTGGCTCTTGCTTCTCTCTCTTGTCTCTAGTCTTTCAGCACTCCATTTCCTCACCACTCAGAGGAGCCCACCTGATCTACACACCACAGGCTTACCCTTGCTTCCTCCTTTGTCTCTGGACCATCTTCACCTCTGCTCCCTCAGCCCCCAACTCCCCAGCACACGCCTAAATAATTAGCACTGGTCGTTTAGGGCTCAGGTCAGAAAGAGCTTCCTTTGAAGGCCTGTATGACGATCTCCATGGTGCCAGGGGAAGAAGCCTATTATGGTAGATGTCTTCCGGCACTGGCGTGCCTGGAACTATTAAGGACTCTTAGGTTTTTGTTTAAAGAAGAACTTATTGTGTGAAATAAGTGAGACCTCCAGGAACGTGGGTAGGTGTGGAAACGGTTATCTCCTACCTTCGAAGGCAGCTGACAGGAACTTTGTGAAGTCCTGAGCATGGGGTTCTGGAGAACCTTTGTCTGTCCCTAAGTCTGCGGAAAGGTGACTTTCATCATCACAAAAGGAATCTCAGAGGACAAAGGGCTGCTTGTTTAAGACAGCTAAGCCCTACGATTAGCCATGAGGTGCCATGCCTAAATGCTTCCATGGCCGGGGGTCAGCTCACTCTAGACAAAATCCATTTTCTGGCCCCACACCTTAGGCCCAGAAGACAGGGGGGAAGTTGGGGAGAGAGGAAAAGCAGGAATAAAGGATAGTGGCCTGCAAAAAAGACTGTGGTGGTGTTGCGGGCAGGGGCGATAGCTGGAGATTCACATAGCTGCTGTTTTCACAGCTTTCTGTTCTCCCCAATGCCTGTCACCTTCCAGTTTAGCCAAGCCTTGAGGCCTTCAGCAAATCTTATCAGGAGGGTTTTATCCTAGTGGCTTTGTGACTCTGCATTACCTACCTCCTGGGGCACGAGGAACTCTAAAGGCCAGGCCTCTTACTGGGAGAAATGTGCTAACCAAATCATTTCCAGCTCTGTCAGTCACGGTGCTGTTAAGTATCACAAAGGCTAGCATTGCTCTCTGGCACTTGGCTGGCCAGCTTCAGGCCCTTCTAGGAAATAGCTGGGCCTCTCCTGTTACCCCAGTTAGTTCTGCCCCCCCAGGGCCATTCCCCTTTGACCCCAAGACATTGGATCCCCTTTAGTGACTTTGAAAATCTGCTTTCTCTGGGCCATAGTTGTCAGCTTCGTTGTCTTCATGCACAAGTTAAATCTAAATTCTTAAGACTCGGATGTATTTGTGTTCCTGACAGTCCAGACAAACACAGGACTGCTGTCCCTGGAGAAGAGAGAAACATAATGGACTCTTGCTCATTAGCAACAGAGTGCCTGGCCAAGAGTGGGAAGCCTCAGCTAGGATTCCTCAGCACCAGGATGGCAGCAACAGCAGGCAGGGGTCCTGTGCTGTGATGAAAGGCGAGAGGCCGGCAAGGCCTCACCCAGCTGAAACTCTTTCCTGAGGTTCCCGCAAGTGCAGACAGGAAGAAACATCCAACTATCAACCACGTGACTCCAAACCAGTTCTGAGGTCCTCTCCCCACAAAGCTCCCTTCAGAGCTTCTTAGGACTGGTTCCTTTCTGCTGTGGAGAGCGAGGAGGCTGGGGAGGGGCCGGCTGCAGGCCAGGCCTCTCCTCTGAACTCTGACAGGAAAGCATCCTGGCAGCCAGGTGACAGTAGACTAAGGGCCCCCAGTTGGGTGGGGGTGGTGGTGGGGATGAGCAGCACCCAAACCACATTTGGCCTGCTGGCTCCTTAACAGACAGAACACAAGCGTTTTCTTTCTTTCTCAGTTCAATTTACTTTCCAAATCAACAAACCTTAGGCTGCGAGGGACAGAGAAAACTCAGTTCAAACAAAAGCGTTCTCTGGGCAGCACTGGCCCCCTGTAATGACAAATAAATCCCTGGCAAAGACACTGCTAATATTGGCTAGGCTGGACTTTATGATTCCTGGCTGATTTTCCATGACCTGACCTTCCAAGTTCCTTCCTTTGGCCTTTTTTCCACAAGTGGGCAAGGAAGTGAGCTGCTCCAGTTCATCTGTTTTTCTATCTGCAAACCCTTGATTTTGGGGTTCCAATATGGGGAGGTCTGCACGGATCTACAGGACAGATTCCAAATTCCTGAAAACTCAGGACACTCCATTGCTCACAATGCAATTTTAGAGAAAGCCTCCTGCCTAAATACAGAGCAGCCAAGAGTCTGAAGCTCGAGAGTCTATGACTTGAGTCCTGGTTCACCTACTAAGCAACAGTGGGGTCTTGGGAAACTCAGGCTCTCTATGCATCCATTTCCACACCTGTACAAATGGACAAGAACCTATTATTTCTGATCTCAACAGCTTGGGCTGCTGTTGCTGGAACATGAGTCTCAGGATGTCCGTTCAACGTTTAAATCTGGATGGGCCAGTGAAATGGCTCAGGGGGCAAAAACACTTTCCACCAAGCCTGATGACCCAAGTTCAGTCTCCAGGACCCATATGGGGGAAAGAGAGAACTGACCCCCTCAAGTTATCATCTGACCACTACACAGGTATCACGGCACATGTGCATCTGCACGCACAAAACACACACAAAAGTAATAAGGAAAAGTGTAAGAATAAATTGCACTCAGAGTCTCATCCATGGGCCTCAGTGTAGAGTTACTGGCTTTGCTTTATTACATATGCTAACTTGTAACAACTCTGTGGAGTGGGTACTAATAATCTTTCCTTTTATACATGAGACAAATCTTGAGTCACAGAGCAGTTACAGAAGTACACTACTTAATGACACTTGTTTATTTGATTTGTGTAGAATTATGCAAGATGGAGCATGCAAAACGTATTTAGACTATACCATTGATCAACACTATCTATGGCAATTATTCAGCGATATTGTTGCTGTTATTGACTGGGTTAGCATTACTATGAGTTGTGACCATGGAGTAATTTACAATGTGGTTTGGTTGCTTCCATCTACTTCCTCCAAGGAAACCCTGAGTAATTTTAGGTAATACTAGACAGTTATTATTGACCCTCACAGGATTAATGACCAAAATCCCAATGGAAGGGCCAGACAAATTAACCACTCCCTGAAAGCCCCAGAGAAGTGAAGAGCTAGGCGAACACAGCTTTCTCAATGGAGGTGATTGACAAGCTCAAGGGTTCTGCAAAGCAATTCCAGCCCAGGAGAAGAAGACTGTTCTGTCGCTTTGGAAAGGGCAGAAATGATAGTTCTGTGAGCAAGGAGTGGGAGGTAAACAAACCTGGGGGTCCTGCCCTGTGCCAGGAACCTTACATTTGCTATCCCATTTATTTTTTTCCTCTGGTCTCCCAAACTAGGTGGTATGACTGTTACCATCTGACTGCTAGGAACACAGGTTCAGAGAGGAGGTGCGGCCTTCCTAAAGTCCCACTCAAAACTCTAAGAGCTGAGACTAGAGTTAAGGCTGAACCAACTCCAGATACATTTCATTCTATAATTCCATCCCTAAATCCAAATGGAAAATTATTATGCTCACTGTGGCCAAACAGCCAGAAACATGAAGATTACCTGTATTCCTTCTGACTTGATAGCTCCTCAGTTTCCTTCCACCTCCAAACAGGAGTCATAAAATGGTTCTAGAAATTCTGCCTCCTTTAGCAACCCTTGTGTCTGGCCTCTTTCTTGTCTGTAATCACCGCTGGCTAAATTCACACTTTATGGGAGAGAGGGAGAGAGGTGTGGAGGAACCGGCTACCTTGCTCAGTTCTTGTGTGGTTCCCTTTGACTGGTTACAGAAACCCAATCAGTACACTAGCTGATTTAACCACATACTACGCCATAGCTTTCTTCATTTTTCATGTACATGGAAATAACCACAACTGTGAATTCTGAAGAAATCATCAAAGCACAGAACACTCATACTATTTAGACAAAGAACCAAAAAGCTCTGACTTAATTGGTATCTGGACTAGGGTAGTAAATTCTAGGGCCATCCACACAAATATAGATGGCAGACAGATGCAGTTGCTATTGGAAGATAAGGGTTAAATCAAGGAGCTTGTTTACTCAAGGGCTCTGCAACCTAAACAAGTCTCTTGTGACCAAGGCCATTTCCCAGCTTTGGTAAGTGAAGGCTGTCCCTCTGAAGAAAATCATTATGAGTCTGTTGAAAACAGAGGCCAAATGGCCCTTCCCAAAGTTACATGTCCTCAGAAGATTTCAGTTTGAAATAATCAATAGTCCAGCCTGGCTTATTTTGAGATTAGATGTCATTAATTCCTTCAATCCCTAGCTGGCTAGAATACTGATGTTCAGGCACATATTTGTTAGAAAGTGCTTTGAGCATGTAAAATTGGAGCCACTGACCTTGTTATCATCCAGATTCTACCTGCTCTCTCAAGGACCTAGCATACATCTTTTACTAAATATCAGTTGGGCAACTAAACAGATAAGTTAATAAGCCAAGCTCATTCTAATGTCCTCACTTTTTGACATCGATAGCCTCCCCAATTCTCCATCACCTTCAGAAGATAGATTGGACTTCGTCACAGGTAGACCATAGTGCCTGAACAATGGAATCAGTATTGAACCTTGGCCTTGCAATCCAGCCATCCAAATGACCTTTTCCTTTTGTGAAAAGACCATGTTCTGGTCTCGTTTGCATGTCCATCTTCATATTGTCTTTTGCAGATGTCATCATTGCCCCTTCATTCTAGCTCCCGCATCTTACTCTCTCGGGGCCCTCCTACTCAACAACCTAACAAGCTGTTCTTTGGGGGAAATTCCCTCATGCTTTTAAGTCTTGTTTTTGACAGTTGTGATTCAGCTGAGATTCAGATAAGCTCCTCAAGGCCACACAGCTTGTAAATGCATTATCACATTTGCGTTACTCCTCACAACTCAAGATCAAAGAGGATACATGACTGGCTTAAAATGGCAGGTTTTGCAGCCTGAAATCCAGGTGCATTTTATTATACCAGAGCAATCCCTGTCACTGGCGTTGGAAAAACCTAGCCTTGTGATGTGGGACAAGTTATCTAATTCACTGCTGACCAAATTACAAAAGTTCCCTCATCACTACAAATTGGGGGAAAAAAAAACTCTACACAAGTATCTATGAAGTAAATTCCACTGCTGATTAAAAAATAATCACTGGGCAGTGCTTTGCTTTTCCATTTGCCTTAGATAATGCTCAGTCTAGACACTGCCTATCCTTTGTCTTTGTTAGCAAATGACAGCCAGTGACCTTTGTTGTGAGCTCCTGAGGGGATCAGATGAACTGATTCACTGTTCTCTTACTGGGTAATCACCGGATGGTCAGCAAGATCACCTAGCAATCAGACAAAGGTCAAAGCAGAGATACTTCAACCTCTTGCTTGGACTTTAGCGTCTAGACTAGCAAGTGAAATGTGGTTTTGAAAAATCCAGAAACAATAGCTTTGGTGGAGACAAGAACAGAGCAGAGGAAGGGAGTGTGTAGACGTCAGGCCGATTGTGGTGATGGGGTAACTATTTCAGAAAACTCTCCATCTAAAGGGAAATGGCACAAACAGCTCGAGTTATAAGGAAGTTGCACCGCCGTGGTGTGTATATGCAAAGGAATTAGGGATCTGTAGTCCATGTCAAAACCTAAGCTCTACTCTAACAGCCCAGAAAAGTTTAGCGTTAGCCATATCATTTCTTTCTTTCTACTCCCTTTGTTGAAGGAGCAAAACTGAATTTGCACTGAAACTTGTAATCACTTTTTGAACCATCTGATAGGACTCTATAGCTCCTCTTGCCCACTCAGTCTCAGCATCCAAAGAGCCACCCTTGATCTTCTAAGGATGCTGACAGCGGCCCTAAGGTTGATGCCTGAATTTGACAATAATCAATTTTATAAAATATATATGGGGACTTGAAAACCAAGATGAGATTCTCACTCCATGGTCCTCCTAGGATCGTACTTCAGTGGGCACCTTCTGGCAGTGCTGAAGCTGTCTGCCTTGCCTGCACTCCCTAAACACACTTCTAAAGTCACAGTGGAAAAGGCTGATGATGATTTTCAGACGCTTCATCTGTAAGATCAGCACACATTGCCTTAGAGCAAAGAAACGCCAGGCAAACAGGATGTCTCTGGAGCCAGATGCTCTTCTGAATAATCTAACTAAAGGGTTTAGCAAGTTAAAGCCAGACTAGGACAAATGTACACTAATCACATCAACAATTCAACAAGAGGAGAAAGAATCGCCCAGGCCAAGCTACTGCCCAGCTAGCACGGCTTAGGCTAGAGTATGCTCTTGCTTAAAAGAACTTTACCTACCCCTGTGATAGTCAGCTACACACAGAACAAGGCCTGGACTTAAGAGATCCTCAGTGGTAATTTTTAACTAAACAGCTACATTAATGAATAATTAATAAGTGTCAATAGTAGGGCTTTGGTGGCTACAGATGCCTTACCAAACTGTTAAATATTACAGCTGCATATCAAATTCCTCAGACCTGACTTTTAACATGATTTGGCCTTCTCAGTGTTTAATCGGAAGACCCAAGTGTACATAATCCCACTATAAATGGTGACCGTGGCATTGAGGATTTGTAATTAGTCTTTGAATTCAGCTCTTGTGGAGTCTTAATAAATGAGGCTTCTCAATCTACAGGCCTGAGACAGATCTTGAATATTGAGAATATCATAAAGATTATGCCACTGGAGTAGAGATTAATGGTTCTAAATTTTTATTACTTTCTTGGATAACATTATTCTATATGATAGTATTGCTTTTTAGATCTGTCCTGCTATATGTGCTATACAATTGGCACAGATGCCTAACTGGCCACTATTTTAGCTTGCATAATTACTTTCTTGAACCTTATCTTTAAAGGACAGTCTTCCCTGGGAGAGATCCAAACTTCTTCTGACTTCAGTCTGCTATCAGAAACCCTCTCACATGGCTTTCCTGGCCTATGAATAAGATCTCCTCATTATAATCCCATGCATTGCTTGAATCTGTTTGAAATATGAGTGCTAATATAAGAGAACTTTTGTTGTTTTTTTGTTTGTTCTTTTGAGCCGGGGGTTTCAAGTAGCTGAGGCAGGCCTCAAACTGAACATGTATCCGATGACCACCCATAATCCCAGCACTTTGGAGTTCATAGAGTTATGTCATTTTTGTTGCTCTTAGGCATCAAAATTAGTGAACAAATTTTCAGTATCGTGCCCCTGACTTCTAGTGACCGTCTTGCTACATACATCCTCTTTCACGGGTAAGGAAAGAAGGACCTGCTAATGGCTTATGAAAGCCGCAAATGTTCACTGTGTGCTAAATTATATATCCTTTGGGGACAATACAAAATGATGTTCATGAGCCATGTTTCAGGCCTAGACAACTACTGACAGATGAGTTTTCTGCATGCAGTTGCAAAAGGAAGAGTGGGGGGAGGTTCTGGATTCAAAACCCCCACTCTGTACTCACACACTATGTTGTGATGGTAATATAAGCCATCCAGTGGTCCCGCATCCCCTGACCCTGCTCTCATCACCACCACCACCACCACCATCGTCACTATGGATATTGTTGGTGTAAGGAGATCCTGTCGTGTTGACAGCCAGATGCTAAGCTCTTTTCCCTCCCAACAAAGCTGCTTATAGTACTGCATCCTGTGCTGTTCCCACTCAGGAAGGCACATGATTGCTACACGTGGTGCAGCCTTGCACAGAGGAAAAGGGATCGGAGGCTTTGACACCCGAATTGCTGGGTATCAAATCTCTTCCATTATCTTCCTAAGGAACACAATGTGTTGCAGCTGGAAAGAGCCACTCTGACTTGAAGCCAAATCAGACTGGCTTCCAGCTGCTGGAACTGGCTCCTAGGGAGGTGAATTCTGTGCAGCTCCAGTGCTGCACTCCCCACTCCCCATATAATTGGAACTGAATTAGAACTGCACATTCATAAAACTCTTCTGTCATGTTTTGTCAAAGATTTCTCTTTGAGATGCCTAAAGTATCTATTAAAAATTTAGCCTCCAGCAGTATCTTTTGAATATAGCTCAGTAATTTGGGTTCTGGAGCACGGCACCAGTCTGCCACCAGCTTGCAAATGGACAAATTACTCAAAAGACATTTTCCACCCCTCAAATATACTTCCAAGAAAGAATAGGAAATGCCCCATAACTCTAATGGAATCCATTTGCTACAAAACAAATCATTCAGGTCCGTGGAACTAGAAATGCCTTTTGCGCATAAAACTGAAAGGAAGAGACAGCAAAATAGCAGCTAAAACCAGAAAGTCATCACCAACAAAACACATGATTCAAGTCAAAATGAAATCCTCATTGGAAAAATGGGCTACCACACACCACGCTGAGCCTAGAGTAGCTGTCACTTTATGTGTGAAAGGGGAGAAAAGCTTGAAACATTTTTGTACAAATTTCATGGAAAATGGACTGTTTGTTCCTTGTTAGTAGCTTATGTAAATATCACAGGAAACAGCACTTTGCCTTCCAATAAAAAGAAAAGTAGAACGTTTTAAAATGTTCATACATAAATCCTGACATCAAATTGCACAGATGTGAGGATATTGGAGCTTGAGCATTAGATATGTGCTTAATACATTTGTTCTTTCTTGAAGAGATGAGGTATAATTGTATGCAATCATCCTGTAGCTAGGAATTACATTCAGAACTCTGAACTCTAAGTACTAAATCAAACTAAATCGTCTCTTATCCTATTTTTCTCCTTAATTCGTGGCGTTGCTTCCTGAAGCTCTCATTAGAACTGTAACTCTACTCCCCATAACCCGTAGGTTTTCCTCAGAATAGGAAGGCAGCCTTCCCCTCTCCTTTCCCTCACAATCTACCTCAGACTACAGATAAATAATTCCAATGAACAATAATGCCTTATTGGGTAGAACTGAGTCGTTGCTGCCTTTTCACAAATACTTAGCGTATTTTTCAAATCTGTTTTCAATGTCCCTTGAGAAAAAGAGCATGTTCTAGAAGAAAGGTTAATGGGAAAACATGAGCCACATCATGACATTAAATACAGACTTCTTTTCCAAATCTAAAAACCACAGTCCTCCTTCATTCGGTTCTAAAGCAGACATGACATCCCTGGCTAATGGGCTATCCACAAATGACCATTATTGAATGAATAATAAAGGAATCATAGCGACGTGATTTCCACTTACATCAACCACAAAAATCTTCTGGGAATCATCCAAAAACTGCACTTTTAGGTGGAGCATCCTTAGCGAGGCTGTTGGGCTGCGAGCAGATTCAGAATGCCGTGGGTGCTGTGACAGGAAGGGGGCTTGCTCCAAGAATCTCACTCTCAGCTGGATGCTGAGCACTCGGGTCCCCCCACCCCCAGCCAGGCATCCCTACTTTCAGCGGGGCCCACTTCTATTTGCTTGAAGTAAAGCACACCCAAGGGCGTTTGCACTGCTGAGTGCTAGGGATCAATAGCATCCGGGCAGTCTCTTCTTTGGTCCACATGAAATCCAACTGGACTTTAAACACGTTTCCTTTCTGCAAAGAAAAAGAAAACAGCGAGGAAACGGTTGTGGTTCTTTTTCTTCCAAAGAGAGCAATTTGGAAACACTTGAAACTTGGAGAAGCTGAGACTAGCTATTCTCAGAAGCAGAAAAATTAGAGTTAATCTCATTTTATACTAGAGATGCCATAGCTGAGCTTAGAAGCCATGTGAGCTACGCTTTACACTTTAAAAAGACATCGTCTCTTGATTCTTTTGAATTCCCCTGATTTACAAACAAAAACTGATATCCTTATCCTTAAATAACCTTTATACATATATGTCACATGTATACTTTTCAATTGTTTTGAACATCCATAACTTAAAAATGAAAACCATACAGCCAAGAACATACAGAAAGCTCCATTTTTAACCCTGCCTGCTTTGTTCTCTGCCACATACCCCTATCAACAGTCAATTCGACCCATCTCCTTTCCTGCAGTTGTTTTACATTGTGTCTCTACAAATCCCATGCAAGCTAAGCCAAATGCATTTCTCCTATGTAGACCACAGGCTGTTATTATGTTGTTCGCTCCTTGCCTTTCTTACCTCCTAGTCCGTAGATCTCCATCAGTGGTGCTTACAGAGCTTCCTCCTCTCTTCACACAGGGGTGTTTTGGCTTGTGTAGACAAACCACCACATACTCTGCTCTGAAATCCTTCTTTCTGCCTCAACGGGGCTGAATTAAATTTCACCGTACATGTCATTTCATGTGACTGTAGGTCTGTCTCTCTAACTGATCTCCAGGAAGTGGGGTTGCTGATCAAAAGTAATGCCATGTTAATTGGCTCATCACTTCTAAGTTTCCTTTCATAAGAGCTGTTTGTTATCTGAATTGTCACCCAAAAATGTGAATAATTCCAGAAATGTGGGGATGGGGTTGGTCTGAAAGAGATCGGAAGAGGTCGTTAAATTCAAGCAAGGTTATTGAGGTCAGTTCCGACCCAGACCCATAGGAGAGCATGGATAATACATTGAAATTTCAAGATATGGGGAAGAGGATATGGACAACTAGAAGCCTTGGTAAGTCATCTCACAAGTCCTGTAAACACCTTGAGCTCAGACTTCTACCTCTGATGTTATGAGAATATGAATTGCTGCTATTTATGTCCCCCAGTTTATAGCGCTTCATTCTGGAGGTGCAGCAAATAATGCAGTGCTTGTGTGATGTGCAGTCTTCAGAGTAATGGGGGAGAGGACAGCAGTTTTTCCACAGTCTGGACAGAACTAACTGTGTGGTGTTCAAACTAGAAGGTGCCAAGAAAAGAAACCTCAGCATAACCCTAAACTTCAATTAATTCTAATTATAATGTTTAGAGAACATATCAATTCCTTTTAAGGTATGAACAATTTGCCTTTTAAAATGTCTTCACTTTCTTATCTTTTCTCTTCCACTTCTAGGAACATTTGTGTTTTTTTTTTAAGTTAAGGAATGTGTGGCCCAGTTATAGAGTGCCTGTATAACATATGTGAACTTCTGGGCTTGTTCCCCAGAACGGCAAAATAAATAAATGAGAAAATAAAGAAATCAATAAATACATAAATAAATAAAATCACAAATGCTAATCATATGCCATTGGCATTAATTAAAGCATTTTCATCCATTTTTCCTCTATTAAGTTTGCTTAAATTGTGTGTCTCATTAGAAACTTCTTATTTTTGTGTAATTAAAGTAATCAATTATTTTAAAGATAGTCTCTGGATTTTATATTTTATTTAGTGTGTATGTGCCTGTGTGGGTGCATGTGTATAAGAGAGAGAGAAAAAAAACTACAGTGAGGGTGTGGAGGTCAGAGGACCAGCAGTGAGAGTTAGCTCTCTCTTTCCACCATGCATATTCTGGAGATCAAACTCAGGTCATCAGGTTTCTTTTGTTTAAACAGAAAATGGGAAATGGTATGAGAGGTCCTTCTGTCTATGTGTTGCTTTTATTAGTTAATGGATAAAGAACTGCTTTGAGCCTATAGCAGGGAAGAACATAACTAGGCAGGGAAAGCTAGGCTGTATGCTGGGAGAAAGAAGGGCAGAGTCAGA